>JAHZNE010002965.1:0-10569 GCA_027744055.1 Callyntrura sp. NNG-2020
TGACGTGTTGGAGGAAGAACCAGTGGGGGAGTCGCAAATGGAAATTAAGATTAAAGCGTACGCTTTAAATTTTAGGGATGTCTTTGCCATATTAAAGCCCATTCCTGTTTTTGAAAAGATGAACGTCGTTGGCATGGGTTTCTCGGGGGTGGTGACCACAGTCCGATTCCGGGGTCCGGTATGAAAAGTTAGATGGTCTTTGTTCCTACAAGCGTCACATTTTTACTTGGAAACGTTTTTTTCGTTTTTGAATGCATATAAATTCCTTGAAACTGATTGTATTTTGGAGGGAAAGGTTCGGCCAAGTAAGCCGTCGAATATAACCGTTACTAGTATTAAAACGGTGTTAATTACTGGGGTCTCCGGTCAACTGGGTCCCTACATTCTCTCTAAGTTCGAGGAGCCACCATACAGTACGGTAGAGAAAATTGTGTGCTCAATTGGCCAAGGAAGGCCAATGTCCAAAAGAAAAGCTACAGAGTATTCTCGAATCCATGAATCTGACAAGCAGTGTATCCGGGACGATATCACCAAGCCACAATTTGGATTGTCTGATGAAGAATACAAAAGATTGACTCAATCTGTAGATGGAGTGATCCATTTGGCTGCAAAATCCAACCATGTGGAAGCATACAGGAAATGTGAAGAAAACACAAGAAACAGGTCAAGAAATATCAGAAACAGAAATATCAGGTGTGTGAATGTAGAGGGAACCCTGAATATATTACGGTTTGCGGGGACGGGCAGCACAAAACATGTGTACTACGCTTCCTCAATATTGAGCGTGTTTGGTGGAAACGTCGATGACCAGTTATGCGACGATTGGCCAGAAAAAGATGAAATTAAGTTTATCGCTGAAAATAAGATTGGGGGCTACCTGCTGAATTACTCAAGTAATCATTACATTTTACGATTCTTGAGTTATCTCAAGATAAAGTGTATACCAACATCTCCCATGCCCACGATCCTACTTCCAGTGGATATATGTGCAGATTGGTCGTTTAAACTGTTTTGGAATGAAAACACCCCTAATCAGATTTACAATATTGCCCACCCAAATCCTGAATTGGAGGTGGAGTTTATTGCGGTAGCAAAGGAACACTTCGGTATCGAGCTGGAACTCGTGGAGTGGAAAAGTAAAGAATTTGTAGAAAAACTGTACGCCAAAGACATGCCTCTAGAATCCTTAAAATAAACTTATGAGAACGTGGACATGGGAATTTCTGCTGTGGAGACCGATACTTTCAAAGCAATTCACGGATACCCGTAAATTTTTTCAGCAATCAAAAGGTCGAGACATATTTACCTGGGTTTTCCTCGCAGGCCGCTTGCACGATCGATATCATTTTACAGAACTTACTGTACGTAAAATCAAAAGGCTACTTTGAAAAATTTGGGATTTAATTTTGAACTCACTTTGGTCTACGCTTTAGCTATATCTGTATATAAAGTTTCCCAGTACTTTTTGAAAACGTATCAGTTTCAGTTTGTGAGGCATCAATTCTTTCGCTAACCAACAAAGTAACGTTTTCCGTGATAATAATTATATGTATGATTGTATTAATAAAAATACTCGTTTAATGTAAACCAACAAATTTATTGCGGCTATCTTGTGCTGGTCAGTTACTACAGACATATAAATGGGCCGAATAACGAGATTTATTTTTTCCAAAGCAATATAACGACAGGAGAAGCGAAAAATACTTTTAGACCAGGCCTGTTCTTAACAGGAAGTACCTGTGGTAGCATAACAATTTTTCATTTAAACCTGTCATAAAAACTACTTGAAAAATACGAAAGTACAGCAGCACGCTCCATAAAAATGTCAGGATTGTGCAGTGTAAGGTAGGTACAGGTTGATGTTTTCCGACGTAAAAATACTTGTTTTTATCTCGTCGCTGTATCACTCGTATACTAAGAGAAAATTCAACAAAAAAAATCGCGTATGAGAAAAGCTTAAATTCATTTCATAAATTAATAATCATTATGAATCTTCAGTTTAAAAAACTAATGTTGATAAAAAATACGATGTTTCCCAGGTATGATGTAACAGTGTTTAAGGAAAAATATTTAAAGACTTGTGACGACGGCATGAACATGAGAGAACGTGAGTCAGTGATGAATAACTTTGTCTTCGGATAACTATATATATTCGTTGCCACTAATTATTATTTTTGAAGTTGTTCTAATTTTTATATTTTTAGAATACTATTATTATTATTCTAACTATCGAACATATTTAACATTTACACAGCATTTGCATAACTTGTCATGGAGTAACATCGAAACTCCTAGTGTGTACAAACGTCACCATGACATGCTAACGAGTTCTTCAAAAAAAAAAGAAAAAAAGTAGTCCCCGTTCGTACTACCCTAGAGTACATATCGAAATGATGCAACACCCCATCCAGTACAATTCCATTAAAACTTCCCATCCGGACAGGAAGTATTTGCGTCGTCATCACGGTCTACTTCTATGCCAGGGAAATACCCCGCAGGAAAAAGCTAGTAGCCTCATAAACTAGCATAGCACTACGTCGTACCTTGCACCTGCTAACACTGTACAAACTATAATTATCACACAAAACTTTCAACTTTGACATATGCAGTTGTTATAATTTTATTGCTTTTTCACATCAGTCTGGCACTATCTGTACTGATTTTTTGTAACATTGTTTGCACCAGATATGAGTAGAATATTAAAATGTTTGAAACTGCTTTCTATTTACTGTAGCATTTTGTAATGATTTATGTTTACTTACTAATGAGTCAAGGTTACTTTGTGTATGCAATCCATAATCCAAAAAAATGTTTTTTATTACTTCACATCGTTAAAAGCTTATCTTACTTCTCCTGCTCAGAAAGGTGGATTTCCCCTCATTTACGATTTGCCATAATATGAGAACTTCTTCGAGATGGGTAATTTAAATCATTTTCAAATTCCTGTCGTTTCATTTTAATAATATATGTCTTTATGCACAATCTTCTGTGCTCACAAAACCAAAGACGGATAACGAAAAAGTCAAGTTTAGACCCTTCAAAATTTAAATGACTTCTAATAATAATTTTTCGAGAACTGGAGCTATGCCCACTTTATTGAGTTATTAACCTAACTAGTACATAATAACATATCATGTAACAAGTAATGAGTTATTAACCTAACTAGTACATAACACTAACAAGTAAGTTTTTTCTGCAGATTAAATCTGCATTGTAAATTACAATGTCACCACCTACCAGATGCCAGAAATCGCCATAGAAACCTAGTATATATGTCTAACTTATTATTTCCGCCTCATGTGCATTTGTAATGGACGTCGCCGGTGGCGCAGATTGTCACAAATATGCAAAAATCTGTCGATTTTAAAACTTCATTTAAACCTGCATAAAATTATTGATCGAAACTATGTATACACTTTTTTAAACTTATTTTGAATCATCATGCTTGCAGATACAGATGTTCAAATAAATGCTGGCTGATAATGACAACCGGATAAATTTCCGGACAAAGCAGCCGTTGTGACTCCACGCTGGTGCCATTCTAATCAGCTTGCGTCTGACCGTGCGACTCTTTGGGGATCCGATGGGAAATCAACTGACGATGAGTCAAACCATTGACGATAAAATGTTTATTTTCTGCTGTATGGACCACTGTCTGCTCAGGTTGTGGGAATCGTGATGCGTGTGCGGTGGCTAGCGTGCGTGTTTGGGGCACAGCTTGCTTAGGACAAAGTTTTTGCTGCAGGTGCTCCTGCCGTCATGACATGGGTTACACTGATGCTGGTAACTGTGGTAACTTAAAGAAGTTGCTTGATTGAAGGCATCCTCGCAATCAAAGCTAGTTAAGCTGATTTCGACTAGTGATTGAGTGATTAATAGAGCTAAACTTAGCCAATTAAAAGCCATCGTCGCTCAGCCAGGCACGAGCACGACTATATACTACTTCCAACTGAAGTTCGAGTCAAAATATTACTCTAAACAAATATTGACAGTACTTTCCTTGAAGAATGGTGATAGTAATGCTTGTCATTGTTATAGAAGACATAAATACCTAACAAGTAGTATGTGAACAAAGTAAAGAAACTCGAGTCCATAATCCCTCCAACTTACAAATTAGTTGACGGGATATGATTAAAATACTACCACTTATAAAGAGATACTGGAACAATCTCGGAGAAAATAAAAACAATGAACTTGTGGTGGAAGTAAAACTTGCAATAGCCCAGGAGAGCCAACCTCCTGTCCATCTTTATTGATGCAATGATCCGACTAATTGTGTATCGTTCCTCCAGACTCAAGTGGAGATGACAGATCAGACCCGAACAATATGACCAGGATGCCATGATACGACTTTTGGTGGTGGCGTTTGGCTGTACCCACGGATCTTTAAGTCTGGAGATCTTATCCGGAGTTTTGGAAATATGCATTCCTTAAATGAAAAGGATTTAAGGTAAGTCAGAGGCATTGGAGGCGATTATAGTTTTATTACAGCTATATAATAGCGCTGAGCCGGAGCGGAGGAGACACAATGAAAGTACGTATGACTTTCATCTTTTGTAAGGCCCACTGTTGTGAATAACCAATGCCAACCAATGGTAAAATCAGTAAAATGAGATTTGATTCGTAAAGGTGATGCAATGAAACAATTCTTTAATAAAACTATCTACCTGGCAAGTCAACGTTATGGTATTATATTATAGTAAATAGTATTTACTAAATACATTATATGGTGTCTCTAAACAGTCATAGACATTTGACAAGATAATAGTGACACAAGTCACAAGTTAAAACAGTAGAATGATATTTAAAACTTGTAAATATGAATAATATTGCTGAACATAACAAAGAACCACCACCTTCTTCATTAACATTGTAAAATTGTCAGTTAATGCGCGGTGGAAGGAGAAATAATGCAACAAAATGAATTTATGAAAGTTATATTGATTTTCTCATAAGTTTATATTGTAAGGTTATTATAACCCATTCCTCATTGGTCAGGTGAATTGTTATCATAAATTGTAATTGCCATTATTAATTTCAGCTAGGATTAGAAAGCGATGCCGCCTTTAAAATGTAAAAATTGCAACAAATAGATGAAATAACTATTAAGCACCAACACCAGTGTAGTGTGTCGTTATCTTTCATCTTTTAGCCATCAAAATTAAAAATATTTGTTTACTTACTTGGATTCTTGATTACAGTTGAGTCATCTTCATACCGTGGCGTGGCTCCAGTTGTAATTACCAATGTCTTACCCGCCGGAATCTTTCCCCGCTTACATGATGGATTTTGTTTTCCCACCGCGGTGAACAATTTGAAGATACTGCCTCTAGCGCGTCATTGACAATAACGATGGAAGTCGCAGTAAGTAAAAACAAGCAACAACAAACTTACTTTGCCAGGAACTAAAAATTACCACCAGGTACACAGACTAAGCATGATATTCAAAAACAACTTTGTTTATGCGGCTTCCGCTAAAAAAGTGTGTGAAGTTGAAACTTTTTTTTGACGTGCGAGATCTTGTCTTGGTAGGAATACACAATTAAAATTAACACACAGAATTATAGAAAGTTGATAAAAGTTCTGAACATCAAGATTTTCGTTATTGTATTTTTGATAAACTGATGCAATGGAAATGTTTATTACAGGAGGAGGAGCGAGTGAGATAACATTGTATATCATGGGAAGAGAATTCCCCTTTTACGTTTTTATGACGGAGACACAACAATTAAAAGATAAACTAAATAAGGTGTGATGATTTTTAAACTTTGTTATCAAAGTTTTAGTTACACTGCCAGAAATTCTTTAAAATAAAAGTATCTTGTGGGAAATCGCATTTTCCTTTTTTATTCTCTTTGTTTTGCTTGTATTGTTTTTGTTTGTCGCTTTGTCCAGACGCTGTGTAGGTACTTCTGAAGCTGAAACCTGCTTAACTGGGGAAGTTTGGTACAACAACCTGCGTGGTGGCAGTGATTTCTCACCTGAAAAAAAAACAAAATCACGCAGGCGATCTCGTCCGCCCTTCCCCTCTGCATTTGAAATGTTGCGTGGTTGACTGCTACCGTTCAGTCGCGCAAATTTAGCAACTGAGAAAATGACAACGAAAAAGAGGCAGCATTGTTTGCAACGACAACGACAGAAGCAACAGCAAACGAAAGCTTCACTTTTAGTAAACAAATCAAACTTTGTTTCACTAAATTTTGAATTTCGATATCGACGTTTACACTTGTGCATTTACAATTAAAAGGTGGTACGACTACGACTATTATTGTTTATTTTTTAATTTTCCAATTTTTTTTTAGCTTTTTTCCAAATATTATTATACAACAATATAACGCAACGATAATATTTGGTAAAGAGAAGAAGAAACGAAATATGCAAATTATATACATACGTACATTTTATTTGTATTACCAATTACCATCACATTGTTAATAAAGGTAAACAAATTGTAAACAGTGTCAATGAACGACCTTGAAAACTTTATTCAAGCTATGCCGCCGCGCGCTTTGCTACTCACTTTTTACTATTTACACTTCTCCCCCCGTTGGCTCGGCTGGTCGTCAGCGTGGCGAGTTGACGAGAAGCCAGTTGCCACCCTGCTCAATACAAATACTCGTTCACTGCTGGAAAATTCCTATTCTCCATTACCACTGCCAACTTGTCGTACATTGCGTGCAAGCCACTTTTAATTACATAAAATGCGAAACTCCCACTCCCACTGAATAAAACAGGCTTTGAGTACTTACGTAAGTTTTAAACGTTGACGCATCACATTCACATTTCCAGTTTCTCTTTATTTAAAAAAGATTGAGAGGACAAGTCATGCTTAGTAGATGATTGCTGTATCGGGTCGCTGGATAGCAGTTATGTGACTCTGTCTTGCGTGGTTCGGTTAACATTTCAACACATTTTGACAACTTGTTCTGATCCTTCTGGCAATTTAATAGAATTAACAAATCGATCGTTCAATTGTCTTTTATTGACGACCTCATTCTGGTGAAGATTCTTGGATTGATTGGAAGAAGTGAAATGGGTAAGATTGGTATTATGCTATGCAGACAAGTCACACGTAGCCATGGGCTATTACCGATTAAATTGGATTCATTTTAAAATTCTTTTGTTTCCAGCCCAACGGCGAGGAGAAGCTTGGCTCACTTACGTCGGCAAGGATGACGCTGTTTCTGACGCCCTGGTGTTGGCGTCTTCCCTGAGAAAGGCCATCACGAATAGAAAGGTTTCTGTGATTGTGGCTCCAGCGGTGTCCAAGAAACCGAGACAGGCACTACGACAAGGGTTCAACGACGTGTTTTTGCTGGATCAGGATTTGGTCGCGGACATGGATAAGGAAGATCAGTTGACTGGGAAAATATTCGCGTTTTCCTTGCAAGTCTACGACAAGTGCATCTTCCTTCCAGTGACGACCGTGGCGCTGGAAAACTGTGATAATTTATTTGATTGTGCTGAAGGAGAAGACTTCATTTTTAAGGACATTAGTGGAGACTCAGAAATATTTCTGTTTACCCCCAACTTGTCTGTATGTGAATTTCTGGAAGAATCTAGGATACCAGGACGTGGTGACAGGCGGGATGCGAAGGATTATCTTATTGACCACGTAAATGCTTGGCAGAAGAACAACGCCAGGGCAAATACAAACAGGGACAAGCAAGTGTTTGGGCTTGGCGTTGTAGCATTTTCTGTGAAAAATGGAATGCTGATGATGAGGTAAGAATGCAAGCTTATTTAAATAATACGTTATATTAGGGGTTGGGGCGGGGTGTCTTCACAGCGGTATAGCGTCGATGTAAAAGCGTTTAACGTAACATATTATTTGAATGATCCCTCCCCCTCGGTTTGGAGTTGTATTTGTATCATTAATATATTTAATGTATACCAATAATTTCATATTATCAAATCTATTGCTATTACCTCACTAATGACTAACTTTTATTTAACTTGTGCGTTTATTACATTTAGAGAGCAAAATCAATTAAAGTTAATAAATTTTATTGATATTCCAAACGGAAAAGCTGGATTGGAAGGACCATTGAAGTCATTATTAGACTCTAGCAGTTTGGGATTAACTGAGAAAGTAATTGTTAAAATTGAGTTTTGTGGCATATTATATATACCTTATATAAATGGCAGAACAAATTAACCAATGGCCTTTGACATTTGACAGAAAATAGTAGAAGAGTGGCTAAAGATGTTTAAGGGGCGAGCTGTGGATAATATCCTGGGTTCCCCTACATCCACTTATCTGCTTCCGAGGAACGAGCATCGTATGTATGTTAACGATCCCATTGCTATAGTTGGAATGAGTTGTCGCTTCCCAGGAGCACGTAATTTAGAGGAATTTTGGGGACTAATGCATTTGGGCGAGGAGGGCATTTGTTTACCGCCAGCTTTTCGGTGGAAAAAGGAGCATTCTTGTGTGGGAACGTTGAAAAAGGAAAGAGAGACCAACGTGGGATTTTTGACGGTACCTGTGGATGAGTTTGATTCCAAGTTTTTTGGGATCAGTCCAAAGGAAATGGTGTTTTTGGATCCACAGGCAAGGTTGTTGCATGAGGTCATGTGGGAGGGACTGGAAGACAGCGGAATTGATCCACTCACTTTGCGGGGAAGTCATACAGGAATATTTACGGGGAGTTGGTTGAATGAATACAAGGATATCGTGCAAACCGCAGCTGAACGGGACTTTTTCCGAACGTACATGGGAAACAGTATAGGGGCATCGGCGGCACGATTATCCTTTCTTCTGGGACTGACTGGACCTAGCATTGCAACGGAAAGCGGGTGCTCATCAGCCATTGTTGCGGTCGATTTGGCAGTTAAAAGCCTTAGAAATGGAGAGACTAACTTAGCTATAGCCGGAGGAGTCAATTTGCTGTTACATCCGTTCCAAAGCGATTTAATTGAATACGTCATTTCTCCAGATGGCAGATGTAAGACTTTTGACGAGAAGGCAAATGGATTTGGAAGGGCAGAAGGTTGTGGGGTACTGGTTTTAAAACGTTTAGATGATGCCCTTCGAGATAGAGACCACATCTGGGCAACGATACGGGGATCAGCAATTTCACAAGAGGGATTAAGTCGGAGCTTGGGAACTCCCACCGTTCATTGTGAAGCTCTAGCCATGCAGCTGGCTCTAAATGATGCTGGGGCACGCCCGGAACAGGTTAGCTTTATTGAAACCCACGGAACTGGTACGACTGTTGGGGACCCCATGGAAGTAGCAGCTATCGCCAAAGTTTACCACTCTAACACTAGAAAGGAACCACTTATCATTGGCTCTGTGAAGACCAACGTGGGACACACCGAGAGTTGTTCTGGAATTACTGGAATCGTGAAAACCGTGCTGGCCATGCAAAATGAAATCATTCCCAAGCATTTGAACTTTGATACACTCAACCCCGACATCAACTTGGATGCGATTCCTGCAAAAATTCCACTGGAGCCTCTTCCTTGGCCAAAGGTTCAAGGCCAGTTACGGATGGCTGGAGTGAGCTCTTTCGGAATCACTGGAACAGACGGACATGTGGTGGTTGAAGAGGCTCCGGATTATACTATGTCTAAGTTTACCGTTGGCCTTGAACGACCCCTTCACTTAATAAAATTTTCGGCAAAGAGTAAGGAGGCATTGGATGACACGCTTATAAAATACCAGGAATTATTCATTACTCAACATAACTTAATGCTGAGTGACATCGCCTATTCTGCCAACATTGGAAGAGCATCTTTTCATCATCGGTCTTTTCTTCTCGCCAAAAATTTAGAAGAAGCCACCGTAGCTGTTCAATCAAATAAGCTGGTCCACAGCGACTCATCGGTCAAAGAACCTGGAAAAATTTGTTTCTTATTCACAGGCCAGGGCAGTCAATATGTAGGAATGGCCAAAGAACTTTACGAAACAAGTCCTGTCTTTCGCGTCCATTTTGATCAGTGCGATGGCATCCTAAAGCAGAAATATAACTTGTCGTTACGTGGAACAATTTGGGAATCTGATGAGAAATCGAAAGAACTGAGTCGCACAATCTTTGATGTTGGTAGCCGAAAGAAGTCGGATGATTGACGACCTTCCACGTGGAAGCATGCTCGTGATCAAAGCCAGTCAATCAGAAGTGGATAAATTGACTAAAAACACAAACATCGATTTAGACTATGCCGCTACAAATTCCTCTGAGCAAACGGTGGTGGCTGGAGATACGGAAAAGATTCATAAACTTTTAGATATCTGTAAGGGGAAAAGTATGAAAGCTGTGGTTCTTGAAGCTACTCATGCTTTCCATTCTCGACATATGGACCCCATGCTGAGTCAATATAGAAAAGTCGCCGAGAAGGTCAAGTTCTCAAAATACCTGAAATGTCAATACATATCTGGAATGAGAGGAACTGTTTTAGAGAACGTGGATTCTGAAATGAATGCTGATTACTGGATAGACCACACCAGAGAAAAAGTTTCATTTCTGGATGCATGTAATACCCTAAGGCAGCTGAACTGTCAGCATTTCGTGGAAATAGGTCCTCAACCCGTTCTCTCTACTTTCGTCATGCAAAATATAGAAA
>JAHZNE010002966.1:0-19844 GCA_027744055.1 Callyntrura sp. NNG-2020
GTGTCCGTCCACGAATGTACCTATCATGTCCGCGTCCGACAAAATTTGTCGGACATGGACATGGACACAGATTTGTCCGACATTGTCGGACACTTTGCTCACCCCTAGTCGGAATTAAAATTTGACACTAACTAGCTCAACGGTACTAATTTAGTCCAGTTTTACCAACATTGAAAATATTGTTTGCGCGTAATACTGCATTGTAATCTGTCAAAGTATAGCCTGCTGGTCCTACATTACGATATGAACTGACAGCTTTCAATCAAATTATTTGTGTTTTTGTTCTTTCAACATAAATTTATCAGTCAACAAAAATATTTTATTGTGGCGTAATTATAAAGATGATCTGAATTGAATACATTATATAACTTTTATGATTCATAAACGATCCAAAATGCCTGCTATCCCATTACCAGAGCAAATGCCAAAAGCGAAACGTACACGCAACTTAATTCAAATTTATTTACATTGCCTATCTCTATCAGCAAACATCACATATGACGTAACCTTCCATTCCAATGAAACCAAATCAACTTTTCTGTCAAAAAAGTATTACATTCAGCCGAAACTACGGTGGCGTATGACAAACAAAGCAAAACAAAAATATTTTACCTGAGGAATTTATAACGTGTGGTCACCGTTGACCGTGATTCAGCGGAACTTGTAATACAAAACTCCTCATTTTTCGTATCGCATTTACTGCTGGTAGAACAAGCAATTCAAAGATTTAGTTTAGCGCCATTTTACAGAAACTAAAAAATCAAAATCTCATGATGCCCCAATATACGACATCCTCTCTGAATATTTATCCTCGCTCGCCTCGAATTTCGCAATTATTTGCCCAAAAATTAAACAATATGAATTAATTACCTCCCAAGCAACAAAACAACGTCAACAATTTCTCCGAAAGTCACACACGACGACAGTTTACAACTCCATTAAATAAACTGCGGTAGCATTCTTTGACGCAAAAGTAGAACCTCGAAAGGTGGTGGCCATGAACCAGTTGTGATGTAATGGCGATGACAAGGCTACATTAACCCCCCGCCCCGTCGGCTTTATCATGCATACCTCGCCTGAATGTGTGGAAGAAATTAAATTGATTGTGAATTGATAATAGAAAAAAGTGAGGAAAGAGGAATTCGATCGGAAAATGAGGTTCGTAGAGGAAGAAGGAAGCCAGTCACGAGGAAAATGTAATTTTTTCTGGTAATACTAGCAGTTTCACACACTTTGTTGTAGAGATTGATGATTCCGTACCCTTCAGAGTGCTGCTGCTGCTATGCTAGTGACAGAAACTCTCTCTCTCTCTCTCTCTACGGGAGAAAAGTTTACAGGAATTTTTAATGTTCCACCGAAAAGAGAGTTTCGTATTTAAAGTTAATTTGCTTGAAATGATTTTCCAACGCGACCAAATTGCTTTCCTAACAGCACTTCCCCGGCTGCCATGTTCATTACAGAGTCAAAAAGATCCTCTCTTCAACAAAACGCAGTGAACCACGTTACCACACAGTTAATTTCCTCCTTTTTTGTGTTCCCTTACCCTACTCCGCGTATTACGTCCGTAATTAGTCTCAGAGAGGAGCTATAGCAAAAGTAAAAGTTGACGTGGCGTCCTCCAGTGAAAGGAAAAGTTCCTTTTTGAAGCAACAACCCAGCTCGTCCTGAATTCTCTTTTAGAAGCCAAACACCCTTCCCTCCCCCTCCCCCTCGATATATTTTATGAACGTCCGCTTCCTACCAAGAATGTGTGTACTTTCTTACTTTTTCGTTTTTCTAAAAAATCCCTTTTTTCGTTTCCATCTTTCTTTTCTTTCGCCAAAGCTCCTACTTACTGACCTGACCTAATTTTGTGCTGGAAAGAAGAGAAAAGTTTAATTTTTTCCCCTCCTTTTGGTTAGTCTCATCAGAGAATTAATTATCCCTGGAGAAAAGCACATAAGGAACGGTATATAAAAAAGAGAGACGAACACTTTAAAAGACAATGCATTTTTTATTAAGAGAAGGAAAATAAAGAAAGGAAGGAAGGTCATGAAGATTCTATTTGATTACCGCATTACCTTTGTGTGCCCCTTTTTTTCTTTAAAGAGAAACCCTTTTCGTGTTTCCTTTTTGGAAGGTAAGGAAAAAGCATCCGTTTTCCCTACTTTTCTCTCTTTGTTACTTACGTGGCACTCGACTCTTTATGTCGAGAGTGTGGGAAAGAACTTGAACGTTTACTGGATCGAAAATGTAAATAAAATGAAGAGGTTCTGTTTAATAGGTAGGTAGTTTACTTTTACTTGGTGCTGCTAATGTGTCGTAAAGGTGACCTAACTGGGGACGACGACGACGACGACGACGGTGGCAGGAATTGAAGGTGACATTAAAATGAAGATGTGTCCCGTTCTCTGTAAAAATTCTCTTTGACCCCCTTTGTCTCTGTAACAAAAAGGGACTGTCATGTCACGTATTCTATCCAGTTTTTTTTACGTAGAGAGTATACAGACTAGGTTGCATATGTGCTTTCTCTCAGGTGCAGTTTCCGTTGTTGGATGGGACGATACCAGAGGAGAAGTGAAGAAGCACACGAAGCAAAAAAAAAATGGGTAAATGCAATTTCGCTTCTATTTACTCTTGACGCGAGAGAGGCTCTCTGGTGTTCACCTCATTTTGGGGAGAGTACCAGTTTTAGAAAGTTTTCTTTCACCAATTAGGGCTATGAGAGACCAGATGGTTTTGATTCTAGATTGTTTGGCATTATTGTGTCGGGCCGGTGGTTTGTTTGTTGGTGTGTGTAAATCATCACTGAAAATCATTTGTCCAGATTTCAGTATTTTTATTGTATGTTCGTAAAATATGAAAAAAATCTCCAGACAACAAATTATCGTAGCAGACATACCAACATATAAAATATACACGACAGATGACAGGTAACAACTACTGACTGAACATGTCTATTTTGTGTATAGATTTTGAGTAACTCTACCTCATTTCCGAAGTAAAAGTGCTTCCTCATCCTCAGGTGCAGAGTCCCATTCTAGTATGTCATATGTTACAGCTGGGGTAGATATGGACTGATTACTAAAATTGCATTTTGTACTTGTGGGAGATACGATCAGATCAGCGATTCAATATACCAACATACTCTCAATGCTCACTTTACGTTTTTGCGAAGCTCGTTTTTTTCTCATTGTCATTTTAGCTGGATGAATAAATAATTAGATAAAACCAAGCGCGGGGGAAAATCTTAGCTCACCCCTTACAGTACATAGTGTGTCCATAAACAGCAAGCGAAAAATGCTTAAGGCGATAGGTCTAGTCTGGTTGTTGATTTTACGGGCGTGAGGCATACGTAGTAACATATTTACTATTAGGGAGTGTTCATATGTACCGTCCGAAACTCAAAAGCTAATCAGAGGTGAAACACAAGGTTAGTGTCAACTTAATGAGAGTTAATTGATATTCGATGTTTTGTTGCCACTTCTAAAATTAATTTCACTGTGTACTTTAAAGCAGTTTTCAAAACCATTTCGCGCCTTAATATGAACCCTCAATGTTAGTACATAAGTATATGCTTGATACCCATAACACCAACAACAAGACTGACCGCCTTAGGGATGAAATGTTCTTAACGACAGATTTGAAATGTTAAAAAGTTGAAGTAAGTCGAAAGATGGACAGTGTAAATGTCTACTCCAAACTGTATTTTGTATGAGTAGTGTCGGTAGTATAAAAGTCCGGCATTCTTTCGCATGAGAAGCCCTTGTAGGAAATTTGAGAACTATGTTAAATGTTATACCCATTTTATTTCGTTGCGAAATGTAATATACACTCATTTTCTTCATGAATTCCTCTGATTGAATCCTCTTCTGAAGTGCCTAGCTACTTCCAAGTTGCCAGAGGTTTCACTTCACTACAGCTTTAATAACCCAGCTCGCTTTCCCCCTTGCCACGTGTCGATGTAGCACATAAAAATTCCCTGTGAGAGGGGTGACACTACTGCTTTTTTCGTTTACCTCACGGAAAAAATGAAGGGAAATGGAATCCTGTTATAAATGCTCATTTTCCTTCCCCCACTTACTCTCCTGCTCCTCCACAGGCGGTTTTTTAGAAGCAGCTGCATTTTTCTCTACCCCCAAAGATGCAGACAGATATTACCTGCGTGAGAGGGGGAAGTGGAAAAGAAAAAAAGTTAGAAATCCTTTTAGGTTCCTTGACAGGTACCATACTGGCTTCATAAATCATGCAAATTCTAATAATACAAGTGACACATTGTTTTCTTTCTTATTTTGAGGATTACGGGCAAACCAGGCCTGTCCGATGATGGTAACAAACCAAATGCCAGTGATAGATTGTGGTTTTTTTCCAGGCACGTGCCTGGGATATTATACGTAGCAGTCAATGACTGCATGCTTATTGACGAGATCGTCGTAGATTAGACGGGATGGGTTGAGTTCGATAAGAAGAACAAATAGTACGAGTGTATTATATAACTAAGATAAGCATGCTTATCGTAGTATGCGTTACCATTAAAATGCTAAGGTTTTAAACCGGGTTTTTGGTTATTTATCGTAAACCCTATTGTCTCTTTTAAAATATTTTGCGGGGACACGGCAAAACTTTCCAGAACCAGATTGCCCCAATGTGCATTTAGTTTCGCTTTTGTTCCTTCTGTCCTGTCAGGCAAGGAAAATGTGGAAATTTTCGCACTGGGTAAAAGTTGATAGGATTTTTACGGGTGGGTGAACACTGGGTTAAAGTAAAAAGTTTTTCTCGTTGGAAAACAAGAAAAAGTGCGACACTGTCTGCATTTTTGGTGTGTAACTACAATTGACCGGGTACGAAAACGTGGGAAGTTAATACAGGATTTTTTGATTTTGGCACTTTTCCTGCAGAAGGTTCAAAAAGATTACGATTTACAATATATGGGTCGTATTTTTTTACAGGGGAGTTTCTATAGATGTACCTATTAAAAACCGCCTAATTTTGAAATATTCTGATGACGATTATGAAATCCCCGTTCTGATTCAGGAACATTTACTCGCATACATATTTACACTAGTTGTATAGAACGTCGGAAGTTAATTCCGTTCATTTGTTTTTGCAAAGCGTACGCAAAAACGTTTCTACTGTTTCCAAGCGTGACTACAGCGACGAAAGTTAAGAGCAACTGTCAGACACAAAGGATAGTTACGTTCGGTTTAATGCTTCCTTATAAAAACTTATTTAAGCAACAACAGAAAATAAAGGGCTTTTTGATACACCCGGCATTGTCATTGATTTGGTAAAATAGCACCTCATCTAAAAGGCACGGTCTAAAAAGCCGTAATACCAAGAATCTCTTGGTTTGATTAGATAACGCCAGAGTCGTTCATGATATTTGAATAGAGAGAAATCCCATTTTCACGGGGATCGTCAAACCGGGTACTTTCCTTTTGGACGGTTTTTGCATCTCGGATTACCTTTCAAGAAAATGGATATTTCCATTATTTTCCAGAATACATCTCCCAGTTTCCCATTTCCAACACCTTTATTTAATACTGCTATAGTTGAAAATAAAAAGCACCTGTTTATACGTTTAGTACACTTTACTAGTACTGTGTGCGGTTCCGTATAGGTTTGTCCTGTCCGTCTTGGATACCGCCACGGCGGACAGGAAACAATTTTCTACCTTAATGGCTTGAAACCGCTAGCATGTCTCCGGTGTAAAGTTCGAAGTAGCACAAAGGGTTCAAATTTGGTACACAAATAAATTCCAAGGAATTATAACTAATTAAAGAAAATATTCTGAAATATTTAAACCGCGCTACCTATACACTGTCGCTTACAACGCAATATTTATTATTACAAATAATAAGTCCCAGTCTGTATGTAGGGTCACGTCTGTCAGTCTCATTTTCACGTTGCATCCATTACTATCCATTCGCGAAATCCCAGTGGGGTTTATTTAGCATTTCACGATTACCCGACACGCTTTTTCGCTCGTGATAAAGAAAGAGCTGCTGCTAGCGCATTGTCGGTGTGTGCGTGTCTTATGTTTGTACATCATGGCCACCTTAAAACAACTTTCACGTTGTCATTACGCCATCGTCGTCACAAAAACAGCTTCTTTTGGAATCAGGTCGTAATTCCCACTGTCCCGCTCAATCCCCCTTTATTTGGTTTTTGTGTTTGCGGTAACAGCATTCATTGTTATGAAACTTCATTTTATCCTCCCTCTTCAACCTTTTTCGCTGACTCACTCAGTTTTCTCATGGCTTCCCATCACCGCTTTTATTACCAGTTACCATGAAAGTGTGTCGGTACAACAGGACAGCGCAGACTAACGGCCTATTGTCAGTTGATCCTATTCTGTCACCTAACAACTATTCTAAGTCCACTATTTTCTGCTGTGTGGACGCCAGCAACCCCAGTCGACATAATGAAAATGCGATCCCTACTTTTTCTCAATTCTGCAAAGGATATCTACATCGCTGCTTATTTACACAACAAAAGCAGGTTTCACATTAGCACGAAATTCTGCGCAATTTGATATATCAGTTCGTATCATGCATACCCGAGAACTCGACAGTCTCCGTGGGATGCCCAATACAGCACAAAAACAATAAAATAGTCCGCTAATTACGGCGATGAGGTAAATAAATATTTTTTTAGAAAAGCATTCCAATGCACGGGCAATGCTAAATGAAGCATAGATAAGCTGCTGTAGCTACGGTAAACGTTTTATCATTCGCTTTCGATACACTTTGTCAACTGATGTCGTCCTGGGAAGCTGCTGCAGTTGCAGTAGTAGCGTGTTGGAGTTGCGTTGGGGTAACGTGGGAACAACGGGTGGTCAAAAAACGACGAAGAGGATGAAGGTAATTTTCCGGTGGATAAATTAAGGAAAGGCATATGACGCCATTAGTAGTACACATTTGGATTGTTTCTGTAATTTTGTAAAGGAATTGGCATTTCATTTACCTCAATTTTCCGATCCCTTTAATGTTGTACCCTGTACGTTAATGATTTTTATGAGTTTTAACTCTTTTATATTTGTCATTTATGCTTATTATTTTTATTTCATTTATTCCTTGTAAACGGATTAAACGGGATTATAAGGCTTATTGTTACACGAATAAATGCTATAAATAAAAACGTAATTCTAGGAGTGCAGCATATTTACAGCAGACGGGTACATAAATCAATGAAATCTTCGACATCTCTCCGACGGAAAATTGCAAAATTGGGACTTTCGAGGTAGACTACATTTATTTTTATTCATATCAGTTTTTTGTTGCACATGCAAAAGTATATATACATTAGGATTTTAGAGCAAGGAAGCACGAATCTCCATTTTTGTTCCGCTCACAAATAAAAAAAAAGTTGCTTCGCTTGTCTTGCATTTGCATATCTGGATCTCTATCTCTAGTATTAAGCCGTGAGTCAGAAATCTTTATTCACTGACTATTGCCTCCCCGTTTCAATTTGTTTCAATAATTTGAAACATAAGACAGCCTGGTGATTTTGACCGTTCAAATATCTATCAAGGAGAGCATCCATATTTTATGTGGAAATCGATTCAAGGGTATAAATGGGTAAAAATATGTTGCTTGTTTCCGCTCAAAATGCTGATGGAGCATGCAAAATATTTCTTTTCAATTTCACCGTTCCGAAGTAAATAACATTTAAAGTTCGCCAGTTTGCGAGTGGGTACATACATGTAACGCTAATACTGTAATTGTGCATATAAATGAAAATCAACTTTCATTTACATATTTCATATATCTATAATATGTACGTATCCAGGTTTGGATCGCAGGTTAAAATAGACAGGTGAAATTAAACTGTCAATTACTTCAGGAAAGTTGAATGGGGAGCAAACGCATTTTGCATGCTCTACCGACACATGCTGAACTATGCTTTTGCAATTTGTAAACCATTACTACGCTTCCACAATACTATAAGGTCTGCTTGTAATTTTTTCCTCCACAATTTCATGTTTTGCAAATATTGCAAATAGTGCCGCCGGTAAGCATAAACATAAACCGAAAAGATATTAGTTGGATATGGAAACGGAGTATCCGGTGAGGGCAGTAACTCGTAAGTAAAAATGTCCATTTTCATTAAAATGTGTCATAATATGTAAATAATGGTAAGTAGTATTATCAGAATGCAGGGAACTTGCACTCCCTAAGTTGTTTCAGGTATAACATAACAATTTTATTTTTTAAATGAATTAATATTATGATAACAAGGCAGAACATAAGTTTAGGGTGCACAAACATATTTACAACAGTTATATAATAGTATGTACAGGTTCATTATGGAACAAGTGACCGCGGTTTCAATCTCCCCCCACCCATCTTGTTTCAAATTAGATTTATTATTTACGTTAGTTGCGAAAAGATACTTATATTCAAATATTAATATTATTATTTTAGATGTTAGCCATCCGCACATTTAGCTTTTACGACAGACTTAAAATCACTTATATTTATTCATTTTTTTACTCTTTTTGTAAAAAACATCAACTTGCCTTTTCCCGCCGAAAATTGATCGTTGATGACGCCAAACATGTATTGAAAAAATGTTGATTGTGTAAATGATTCTGGTCACGGCTTTGTTGAGTCAACTGCTGCTGGACTGAATCAAGTCAAGTAAAGTAATTATAAATGATTTTTTTCTTCAACAGAAAAATTCTTCTTGGAAAGTATGTTTCCACTTTATATAGGCAATTATATCATTTTTTTCTAACTTAAACAACATTATTAATACGTATGTGTATTTGATGTTTTTACAAATGGAAGTTGGAACTTATCATTTTTTTAAAATTTTATACGAGACACCGTAGTTTTTTTTTGTATCATGTTTCTAATAGCATATAGAGAGTAAGTACATTTTGTGAAACAAAACGCCTAGAATGGATACTTTCATAGTGGTAAACTACACTTTAATTCTCCTTAAATTTACGCTAAATGGTTTTTTATCTGACGCTGCTTATGAAGACCCCTTTAATTATTCAAATAATTCCGTGAGGGGCGCAACTGTGTAACGCTACGATTCTTACAATTCGTAATAAATTCACGCACTGGCAAATCTTATAAAAGTGTAATTTCTTCCGTTACAACGTTGTTCCTTACCATTTGTGACGTCTTGTACCGAATCGTGTTTTACAGTACGGGGCAGATCTTCTAAATGTTGTATGGTTTCCATGCTACAAATTGCCACATATGATGGGGTACAATATTGTAATAAAAATCGCCTTTTTGATAAGTGCCCTTTGTAGTTAGCTTGGGGAAGGGACAGGACAGGGAAAAATTTACAAAGGGGCTATAAAACCAGAATTGCCGAACATAAGAACTGGTCTCTACAGGTATGTACAAAAACACGTTGTTGTCAACTGTAAATCACGCTCTTGAAATTATTTAAATTTACCGTCTTATTTGTTACGTAATTACATAATTATTGTTACCTTTTACAGATAAAAGTTTACGTGGCGCGTGTACGTTTTCAAGATGTAGAAAGCAGTCCATTCCTGGAATACTACGACAATTGTTCTACCAAATAGTAAAATATTTACTGGTTTACTACGCCTCGAAGAGCACAAATTCATAGAAGGATCTAGAATCATATTTAGGAAATCTAATTCGTGTTCGTTGAAACATGAAATTATGCTTCTTAAATACGAGTAAGTAAAAGAAGTTAAAAGTATCAAGGTTCATAGACAAAACATCAGAATATTTTTTTTCAATCTCCTTACAAGCCATCACGTTTATCCACACATGTATGTAGTGCTTCCGAGGAAGAATCAAAGTGTGACAATGGTCAACAGTGCTTGAATTCCCTCGTTACACCGGGGAACATTAAATAATTAAGTTAATTTAATTATGTTGTACCTGAACATCATGATCATGTGATATTCTTTGCCAGAGATGGATGTACGACTACAATCTTGAGCTTACCGAAAACATAGGAGGACGTTAGAAGTGGACAGTGCGTTAAAGCGCAATTTTGTACAAATGGATGACAAATGTTAAAATTCCATTAAGTTACGTTTAAGTATTTGTTAATTAGAGGACCGGACTTGGTTTACGGAAACATTTTTCTTCATGATGTTTGTTTGTATCACACGGTCAACTCCGCTACTTAATTGAGTGACAAAGTGACAACTATTTTGTAACCATATAACAACAAAATATATACGCCATCCGATTTGATTCACCCTCTTAAGTTTGAATTTCAAGGTTATCAATTGACATCCAGTTCGCGTAAATCGTTTAGAATGTAACATACAAATAAAATTTACATTTCGGGACACATCCCCAAAGTGGGGATAGTTTTACATGATTTAAATAAAACTTGAGAATCTTGAACATTGATAACTGGTTTGTATCTCGTATCACGTAACCCCATGCTGTATTCCCAGCCGTTACGTTCCTCCACTAAATGATCTCATTTAGCAGTAAAGTAAAAGCTGTGCCTTGTGCCAACCAAAAGTACGCTAAGAGATTGTCATTTTAAATGAATGTTTCTTTCGCAATGTTCTATTAATTATATTCCGTATTTCAAGAATTACAGCGTTTATGTGTGCCTATCATAATTAGACACCCTGTCTCTACGTTATTACAGTATCATATATAAATTGTTGCAGGACATGAGTATCCCAAGTTTTTTTCATTAATGTAGAAATTGGCAGTTTGTTCATAGTGTAATAAGTTTAATCAGCTTTATTGGGGTGTGCCCCAGGAGTTTTTTTAGTGTTTTGCTAACTGATAACGTGCAAAGATGCAAATAAAAGTTTTGGGCCTGGGAATACAGAAATACCACAACTCAACATAACTATCGATCTAGCTGTTCGTAAATAAAGAATACGGGCAACAAAGGATAATTACACATTTTTAGCTCCGGAAATTCAGACGGTTTGGAGAATCTTACTCTGCATCGCAATGATTACCTTGATACTTAAAACAACTTTTACTCGATCATCTACTCATTAACAATAATTTGTCATAGAAAAAGATGTCACAAAAGGTGGATCATTCAATAGATTCATTTTACAATTACAGGAATATTTTACCCGATAAATTATTAATTACAGGGGGAATACTTCTACAAAAGCCAAGCAAACGTGGCGGAGTGGAAGATCGGGAAGGCGTTAGTCGACAAATTTTGAATATTTTTTTTACTTTCAAATCCTTTCCATTCCATTTTAACGGGTGTTTGTCCCTATTATCCGATTGTTACTAATAGCACCATTGTATTGGTAAAATACAAGCACTCTTTCGAACCATTATACATGGTAAAAATCTTAAGAACATATAAAATGGTTAGAGATAACAGAGCAATTAACAGAAATAATAGCCTAACCCATAAACTTAATATATACGCATTTTGGCTAAGCTTTAACCGTAGGGATGTTATTTCACGTTGACTAATTAACTATTCGTTAAAAATAAAATTTACAAGATTTATCCCTGAAAATTGTCATTTAACCCTTGCACAATTCAACTTTCAAAAATTTTAAATCGTACCAAAAGTTGTACATGAAAATCATTTAACAGTACTATATTTTTTAGCTCATTTCGTCAATCTGGGCATGACAAAATCGGTGCCATTTGAATTATCTAATCATAAAATAACGGTTTCAACCAATTAGGTTATAATAAAACCGTGTGGAGGACCTGATCCTTTTATATTCATCAAGGAAGACGAATAGGAACATTATACGTAGAGTCAACCATTCTAACTGTATAAAATGATCGAACTTTAAAAATTCTAAACTTACGTGGTTGCTCGTGTACACTTTTTAGTCTAAACACATGCCACGTTTACCTCCCCGCACTAACTCAATCTAGCGACATTATCGTGTGTAGCCTAGGTAATCTAACTTCGGTTCACTCACTGACAAGAGGAAAATTAAAAAATAACGTCAACGCAATTACTGCAGTGATTGTTAGCAATGCCAACTTTATTAAATACATGTTCCCTGAAGCTTGAAAATAATTAGTATACTAAAAAAATTAATTTCACAACGATCACCATGAAATGTATCATCAAATACGCTTTTTATGTTGTAAAAATTTTCAATGTCAGTCTCCGCATAATAAGCCGACGAATGTAACAGTCATTATTTGTTTCAAAGTTTGAATTGTTGTCCCTAATCGTCCCGAATACAAACTGTCGCACTGTCTATCTCAACTAACTTTCGCAACAAATGGATACAAACTTCTGCAAAGGCTGTATACAGTCAATGTAAAATGGTTGCTGCATCAAGAAATATTCAAACTTTCAAATTCTCCCGCCTCGTGATTTTTGAACAGTTTGGGGAATCATAGCCGTGCAGGTGACTGAAATTCTGTGGAAAAGTGAAATGCGGTTTTCCGGCAATCTTCAACCAAAAAAATGAATGACAACAATAATAAAAAAACAATTTCTTCTACAATGTGTATAGGTGATAATAGTCAATTGTTCAATTAGTCATTATATGTAACGACTAATGACTAATAGGTGTGTTAAGCACACTAATTATAGAGACCTCATTTATTCCCTGCTATCCTAAGGTTCCTCAACTATTTTTATGCTGTATTGTTGAAAATTGTAATACCTATCAATTATATAACAATTACATTACCTGCACACGTTTCCCTATTATCATCAGGTTTACCTTTCACTGATACTATATTCTCCTTTCACCTTTAAAACGGTGTACACACTACGTAACATTACCTACAGGTTTATATTTTGTGATTCATAAAAGTCGACGACGACGCATTATTGACACACGCAAGTATATATATACACACTCACACAAAAACAAGACATCTTCCCTTTACCTTTGAGCATTTTCGTGACAAATTGTGATTCATTTTTTAAAGTTTTTTTTTAGTCAATACCATTTTTTTAGTCATTTGGTTTTGATCATATTAAAAGATTAGTAATTCTGTATTGTATGTGCAAAATAGTAGATTTTGTATTTTTGTTATTTCATTTCAAATAACATGTACATAATTTTTATTTTTTTTAACATTCAATAAAACAAACACTTTTGCATTTTGCTTCACAAACGTCAACGTCAGTGTATGGTAAAATCGTGTGGATATTTAAACCTGCCTTGCAGCAGACGGTATTTAAAAGAAACGGTTGACGGTTAGTTAACAAGATGCAATTTTCACAAGGAACTCACAATGTAATCTAGGAAAAACCAATTCAAAGAGATTCAACTCAGTAGTAACGTTCAACCATTTTGCTGGAAACTCCGCGTTTCCAGTTTTTTCTATTTTGAAATACGTGAAGGTGCTATTGGAATATTTAATAGTAAAAATCGTGTTTAACAACTTAACTGTAAGCCAACATTTTCTTCCTGTGTACATTGTTTATTATACTTACAAGTTAAACCTACTTGTACTTTTTATACTTCTTAGGATTAGCGTACGAAGTAATCTCTAATTATTTTTTTTATTTTCGTACATATTATAAATTACGTCAATAATATTTGAATTTATTTATTGTGTCGTCTCTGTGATTATATTTATATATGAAAACGTCGAATTACATTTTACTTTTTTTAGCTCACCCCTGCCTTGTCGTAAGACTCTCTCCTCCAGATTTTAGATACAGATCTTATACAGTGATTAACTTAAATAAATATTAGCGTCATAAAAGTATTTTTGTTAGTTTAATCTTATTGTTTCATCTGTTTCTTGTTTATACTGCTATAGTTAAACACCCTTAAACAATTTACTTTTTGCTTTGTTTTGCCATACTTTGTGAATGCAATGAAGTTTGGTAAAGTTTGTGTACTTCATACTTATGATTAGTCGTAAAATTTGTAATTTTCTCTGTCTCTCTCTCTAGCAAGTACCTTCCTTGGGGCCTGATTTACGTACCGTTCTAAAATCCTGGTTTCACTTTAAAAATCCCATGTAAAATCTTTAGATTCGCTTTTAGTAACAAGCTTAAATGGCAAATGGAAAATACACAAGGAAATTATTGCAAAAATGCGAATCAAGAGATGAACATCGTTTGTTATTAAAAGCCCCTGGTATGATTTATCACTATTGGGTGTAATTATTTTTATTTACAGGATTTATCCCATATAGCCCTTTATACATGCTTAGATATCTATTATGTTACGTTTCCTTAACGATTGCCATTGATTGCTGGCTTAACACATAATTAGCCGTATTTTTAATATTTTCATTATTACTGGCATTGGGCTAGAAGTTGTCATTCTTCTGCTTAGCAGTAAGGGTTGTATGGTCGGAATTATTTTTCAATTCAACTTATATGACTGTTTTCAGTGATTCACCAGCTTACTCTGAATGTTTGTACGAGTAATTGAATTTGAATTTGGGATGGAAAATATTCTGGGGTACGGTATAGGGGTGTTCATCCTCAACCCCGAAAGTAAGTAACAGTAAATATGAACGTTGCTTGTTGCAGTGGAAAGTAGAATGCTGTTTTTTCGTCTTACCAACAACAAGCCTACTTTAACTGATATACTGGTGTGGGTGTGACCTGAGAAGCATTTAAACTTTGACCCTTCACATTTATAATACCTAAGCGATGTTTAAAATTGAATTACACCTCATACAACATTTTTCGTCGTATGGTTCCGACTATATAACTTGTACTGCTAAGCTAAGTGATCTACAGGCACGACAATTTTTAGGCGGATGCCAATACAACGAAATTGATTAACATTAGTACCCAAGTACCCAATCTGCACACTTCCGGCTTTTTCTACACAGCCGCGTTTAATAAATTTCTCCGAAGTCTTTATAGTATTGCAAGTAAGGAGAGCTTTTAACATCAACTAAGATGTGGCTTACAATTAATTTAATTGATGATAATAAAAAATAAGAATTAAACAATGATTATAATCGTAAAGGCATTAATACCAATAAAACACCGTTATTTGCCTCTGTACAACTCGATGATTTTGTCTTGGTCCACCGGCTCGAAAATGTGGGGAGCGTTACAGAGGATTCCAAATGTCCCGCTGGCCGTTACCAAGAAAAATATCCACAGTTGCAGTCGATCGATTACCATCGCCACATATTTCCAGTCTTCCCGTATCTATTCAATTATTTTTTTAAAAAATGGTTCTTGTCATCATCAGAATGTCGTTAGTGCATAGATTTATAGCCTGTTTACCAAACGTAGTTTTTCCTTGGTAATTCTACTTTCATGATAAATTGCGCCTTACGCTACATCTATTTATATTGGGGTAGTATCACTTTCTCAGGTTGCCCCACTATCGTCATCATCATCATATATAGCCACGCATCCCCATCCACAAGTTAAAAAACAACTATATGTAACCTTTGAATACTATTTGACTCCTCACACTAACAGCTGCCATAACTGCCCACTCTACTCCACAAAACAAACTTTTCGCTGACATTTTTACAACTTTTGTATTAAGCGCAATATGTTTACTGAATTTTGATAAATTTTAACAGCGTCAAGGTTGCATATAATGACGTCTGACGTCAACCCAAACACGTTTAATGACCGGGTTCCATTTCAAGGAAATACCATGCTGAGAAATGTTTCAGATAGTCACTGCTGGTTACAAATATATAAAGCTTATCGACTTGTAGGGCTTATGAAATGGTGTCACGTCATTGCGAATTACAGAATACGGATTCACTTTTGTTGTCAATTCAGCTAAATCTTTTAATTTGGTCATAATGGTGGTTTTGAGCGAAGGCTAGTTAACCTGCCAGGGTGGCTGGAGGAGGAGCATGTCATTTTAAGACTATTATTACATTTTATGAGCTCGAGGTAGTTTAAAGCCTTGTGCGAGGCACTTATTGAGTTTTAAGAAGAATAAATCGTTCATGGGTATTGTCAGTTTCGTGTAATCCCTCCATTTATAGAGTTGCATTACTTTCTGCAATTTCATTATTTAACTTGAAAGAAAAACTTACTTGAATGTACTCATCCTCATTTCGCAAATGTTCGGCGATGAACTCGACGGCTTCAGTTGCTCTGAAGGCCTCTGGTGTTAGTAATAACGAGTCTGAGCTTTCACTTTCTCTCCTTTCCCGTTCTCTCTCTTGAGCCTAAAGGCGCATAAAAAAGACGCCACAGGAAGACGGTGAAACATTAATATATTCTTAAAAGTGCGATTTGATATTGGCAATAATAAATGAAGTACCTTTCGATTTATTTTACAATTAGGATGATGGAGGTCTGCTAACTCTAACGCTTCTAGTGAGTGTTTGGGAGGGAGCTCTGGCAAATGGAAGCCCGGGTTCGGGGGCGGGGCCCGCTCCGATCCCCCGAAATTAGGTATTTCAGCGCCGGGCATTTCCATCATCCATCGCAACCGTGTCTTCCGAGGTCTCCGCATACACAGGTAGATCTAGAAACGAGAAGGAAAAAGGCAATACGGGAAACATGAGACGACGATTTTGAAATAACAAAATAGCATGTATAACTATTTAGCTAATGAGGCAATTAATTGTGGGTGTGGCAAAGTACGGGTAGATTCACAAAGAAAAAAATACACGTGATTACGTCTACATTCTATTATACCGTATAACATAACATAAAGTGTTAATAGGATGTATATTTTCCCTTCCTACACACGATTGATAAACATGTAAATATATTATTATAATTGTCTCTGGTTTTTTACTTATACTATAATCAATATATACAAATTGATGTCTATGGTGTAATATGCCACCTTGTTTGTGGGAACCTAATATGACAATAAATTACTACTACTACTATAAATAAGTTACAATATTTAAAATAGTCAAGTGACTCCAAACTGAAGATCTGTAAACACTTCAATTATTAATTGTATCAATCAATAAATATACAATCAATAAAATTGTCATTCTATCCTTCCTTTAAACCATCATAAATATCATCAAGAAATACAGTCTTTTACAAAATATTACACATGAGCTCTCTACATTGCTGGCAGTTCGACTAACCCTCATTAAGTAAGTAGATATTTTTATCGAGACATACACAATAATTATTTTTTATAATAAAATTCCAATTTGACATTTCGGGGGTACGTAATTTTGAACCCACTTTTAAACAGATGTGGAGTGCATCAATAACTAATGACTTCAACATATTGTTACAATTTATTATTAATTATTTCTGTTCCCTTCTTTATTCCCAGTCATTAATTATTCTCCCCGTAGATTTAAGTTACGTTCCGTATGATAACCATACCAAATACCAATGACCAAGGTCAAATATCCATTTTTCTTCAATAAAACATAAACTTTGTTACATACAGATTGCAATAAGCGCGGTAACAACGATAACGGTAACAAACCATATACAAACAAGAGAATCAGCATCTTCACAGCATATTTCCGGGAAATATTCCTTATTTCATCAGTGAGAAGCAAAACATCGGATTCACTTGTTCTCCAAACCTACTCCTGTCCCTGTCACGTTGAAATTTTGAATATTTTGCATTGATGATGTTTTGAAATTCGAAACACCGTTTTGATTTTTTCGGTGTTCACATTGCGATACAAACCATATTGTCGCTGTTTCAGGGTTTGTTAAACCTTTCAACTGACACGTTACTAGCAATAAGTAAGTGTGCTTTTGTTTGCTATTTGCTCCATATGGTTGAATGAATGGGAGAAGGAAAAAGGAGAGGTAAACTCGAGTTTCCTTCGAAGTATTTATGCAATCATTTGTAGCAGTGGCATATGGCATATTGCTGCCAGCCAAAAGAAATTGGCAGACCCGTTATTGCTTTTGGAAGCAAACAGTCCACAATACAAAGTCAGATTATTCGTCAACACGACGCAACGATTATTGGAATTTGCTATCCTATTTTTTTTGTTACTTCCTCCTAGTGGGAGGTCTGGCTATAACCTTTGAAGCTATTAAGCTGTGTTGTGTTGTCTGCGTCCTCTTATTTCCCGTGACTTCTTGTCTTTTATTTACACATACCGCAAGGTGAAATTTTTAACAGCTTCATGATAGATAACAAGCGTATTTACATAGTGTAGGTATTAACTCAACTGCCATGAAAAACGAAATTCCAATTCTAAACATGATATTTGTAACAAACAAAATTCCAGTAAACTGACGCTTCAATTTGGAATTTCCATTTTGTTAATATTGCCATTTGGAATATGGATTCAACTGGACAATTCTGGACATATTTGACGACAACTAACTTTTAATCATTCAATTATTAATCATTATGGAATCCACCTACCGTCGCTTTTTAAGATTTTATTGGAAATAAATAATTATACTCAATCTTGGAACATTTTTATTTTTCATTTGCATTTACTCTGAGTAGATTAACTTACAAACTCCTTCAGTAAATTACCTGATTTCCAATAGTCGGACAAATCGACAAAGTTTTTTTCGTTGTACAGTGACAAAGACACTTGGTCTCCGTTAAATGTCCACGAGCCAAACTTCATAATACACGTTTGTTGATCGAATGGGAAGTACGTTACATCTATTGTACATGAGCTCTGCACATAAAACATTCACCCAAATTACTTTCCTTTATCTTGATTAACCTTTTTATTGAAAAGCCATCTAAAAATCATTTTTAGCATTGCTCCACTTACCTGGTAAATTGCAGGTGGTACCCAAAGTATTTCCCCATTTGGATATATCAAAACATTGGATTTGTATCTCACTTCGTAATTGCCATCAGCACTACGTCAGTCACAAAAAATATAATTAATTACTTTTTCTTATTAATTAATTGCTAAATATTACAATGGACAATCCACATAATTGTTAAGTTTTAGTACAGTACTAGTCAACATTTCTCACTTATTAAAAAGGACTATATCAGGCTTCCACACTTTATCGGGTGGCAATCGAAGAACCCCAATGCCACCATAATCCGCCTCGTCCCAACGCAACTGATAGTCTGTCCAGACCTAAAAAAAAACATACCATTAAAACCAAATTATGATCGACAAACGGGGCATAATATATTCAAATAATAATAAAAACAGGCACGACTTTTACAAAATAATTTTATCAACGTGAACCTCCAATCTACCGACCTTTTTCGAAACTTTCTTCACTTTCCCATTTGAAAGAGCTTCTTATTTCCGAATGTAATACAAACATGAGAGAGAAGGAGATAGAAATACGTGTTCCATTTCATTCTCTCTTCTCATTATTTTCCTTTCCCCGCAAATACATAAAGAAGGAGAGAGAAAGGGAGGAAAAAATGCGGAAAAACTTTTTTCCAAGAACAAAACTAATAGAACGATTGTTTTTCGATTCGTTTTCCATTTATTCCTGTCTTTTGGAAAGACGCCTTCTCTTTATCTCTCTTTTTGTGTTCCCATTCTCCATTTGTGTAGTCGGAGAACGGAGATAGTGTGTGTGTCTGTATGTGTCTGTGTGTATTTAGATCGTGATGGGGTTTAGACGTTCAATTGGTATTTTTGGGAACACCGCCAAAATCCATAAAGGAAGGTAAAGGAGGAAGTGGTTAGCCTTCGTGGTAGCAGGAGCTTTGATTTTGTGATGATGCAGCTGCTACTTTTACGAGCTTTTTATTCTATGTACGGGTGCCACAATCATTCCTTTCTATCTTTTTCACTATGCTTTATCATATCCACTCTGGCATACTTATTTTCCCCTCTCTACGGGGGTACTTGTGTGCCAAATTTGAGCTGTACTGTTGTGATGCGAAAGTTGTAGAAGAATTTTTTAAAGCGACCTTTTAGAATTGACTATGTAGAGCCAGAGAGATCAGTTATCGAAACGAACACCACAACTCTGAACCGTAAAAATTAAATAAAGTTAAAGACAAACAGTCTAAATTTCACCATGAAACTGGGAGGACATTGTACATATTTGTACATCACGACATTTGGAATGCTGATTTCACCTTTGAC
>JAHZNE010002967.1:0-42365 GCA_027744055.1 Callyntrura sp. NNG-2020
CATGTTAAAGAAAAAAGACATACTAAATTACAAAAATAGCATATAGGTATGATAAGTATGATTGTTTTGTTCAAAATGTTTAAAATACATACTTTTTGAGCATCTACTTTTGTATACACAATGACAGTCGTTTTACTAGTGCTCAATAGGCTTAATACCACCATAGGGAAAGAACTTATATAATGCTGCAAGTATGTAGAAAGGGGGCAATTGCAGATCTATAATTTGGTAGCGAAAGCCACTTATTGTCTTTACAATATCTGCGCGTTTGTCTATATTTATCGGACATATTTTGAAAATAAAGTAGTTTCGATGAATATTATTATTATTATTACTAGTTATCTAATGGATCACTCATTTTGAAGCTTGTGGCAAAACCGGAAGTGCTTAAAAATGTGAGAGATCCCATTTTGTTCCAAAGTGAAAATACGTATCGACAGTTGATAAACAAAATTACAGTTTGACACAATGTTTGTGAGCACTAGAGGGGGTCAAATGTTAAGTAAAAACTGTTGTAACGCGTAAAATAGGAAATTAAGAATTTTATTTTCAGGAGTCTATTGCAGCTATTTGTAGAACTTTTCTTTTAGAGTCTTTCAAAAAGCGAAAGTGTTCAAAAATTGGTATATTTTAAATATTTCAGAAAAAAATCCGCTGTTTTCATACACGAGTTTTGTTCAGTGTTTGTTTATGCATGCACTACTACTTTAAGAGAACAAGAAATTAAATGGTTATATTCAGCGCAGATATAGTACAAGATAGACAGATGGAGTAGGAAGTGATGGCTTGGAGTTGGAAGTTCTTGAAATAAAAAATCTTTAATAGTCGCCGTCGAATGTTTCGTATTTCAACATGGTTTTTAATAACGCTACAATTATGTAGGCAAAAACGCTCTCGTGTTCCTTTTGGCTCTCATCCTTCATGGTTCCGTCCCATTATTTGCTGCAATAAAATACTACAATTTTTTATAACGTTTTATGGTAAGTAAACTGATCATCGGAATAAAAGCATATAATAATACAATAATGACAGGCATTCTTTATGACTGCAGACAACACGCCGTTTGTTCCGGGTGAAAACAGTATGTGTTCATACGATGTAACGGGATACTTTCTCATAAAATACATAAAATCATGTAGACATCCTCACGTCCTTTCATTGATGTATATTGTGTCATCAATACCAGACAGCATTTTCCTGTCGAATTTCACATAAATTTCGTTTATATGACAAAAATTCTCTAAAGAGCACGCAGTGCAGTCTTTCATAATACAATATTACTTACAACGTTGCCACCCCGTTATTGACAAATGTGCAATGCTTTGTGTTGATGGTGTTATGGTTTGAAGTTGTCAGTGAACAGATCAACTGCTTAAACTTCCCGAATATCTGCTTTGCCTTGGTTCTTAATAGCGATAATTGGCCACCTTCAGTTAAACGGAGCAATGCTTGCATCGTACAATATGAGTGTAAAAATGAGTATATGTAATAATAAGAACGCAATAATGCACCAGTTACGTATTTTTGCTATAAACATCTCTTCTTTCGTGTAAGCTACATTTTGTAGCAGGAAACCGAGGGAAATAAGCAATAAGAATCCCATGTTAATTACACTGTGCTAAAAACACTCTTATATGTATTGTAGTAAAAAGCTTAGTAGTTGATTTCGATGAACGAAAAAAATAAATGGAATTATTTATATGATACAGTTTTAGCATAATAAATGAAGTCAGTCTATTTCAATAGGTTAGCCTCTACGGTATTACCTATTAAGGTATTAGGTACAATTTTACGTTAATATTACTGCGGAGATGAAAATGCGTCTTACCTTTTAGTACAAGCAAATGATGAAACAACAGTATAAATAATTAACAATAAGTCTGTGACCTATGCAGTCGAAAATTCATTTTCTCCCGCTGTTTTGAAAATAAACAAAGATGGTGCATTCCTGAACTGCTGGGAGCAAGAGCAGTTTATAAAATAAAACAAAAATTTACATAAGTACACCGGGTGAAGGGTGAATGGAATACAAATAGAAACAATGTGGAGACGATGGATTTTTATGAACTAAAACACGCAGTTAGATACTTTTGCAAATTGCTGGCATCTGTAACGACGACGAGGAAATGACAGGTTGCACTTCTGCTTTTGCAAGCATGAAAAAGAGGCAAAGTAGTCAGTTTGTACAGGGGTGTTTCATATTCAATTTATATACTTCACATATCTTTTAATTTCAGATGCAAAATTAAAATGCGACATTCACATGACAGTTTGAATAAGCACATCCATGTTCACTGACTTGTAAAGCGTGTCGGATTCAATCAAAACCCAGAGTACCGGCACATTTTAAGAATTTGAAAAAAATTAAGGCATGACACATGAAACTTCAACTATATATTTATGTACCACTCTCCTCATTTACCAGTATTGTTTTACGTTGTCCAACATAAGTTTACATTAAACAGCATTCAGCATAATATCTGCTTTCTGTGTCATCAATATCTTTACTACACCGCCCATATACATATTTTTAAACACCAGATATACGTTTCAACTGGAGGACCAAAAACTGCAATTGAAGCGTAGTAAGTTTTCCTACTAGTAGAAATAAGCACGCAAAAAATTAGGTAAAAAAATGCAACCCCATCCTTGATCCACTTAAATTGGTAGGTATCCTCCTGTAACGACAACATTGTCATTCCATTCAGTTCAATGATTTTAATGAGTGTGAGGAATGTATACACTTTAAAATTCGTTCGAAAAGGCGGTTCATTCAAGTAAATGTATAGGTTTCAAAGATCAGCAATTTTTATTTTAAAATCAATACGTGAGTGTTCCAAGAAGTGAAAAAGTGGCACACTTCCCATTCTCCTTTCATTTCTGTGCAATATAAAGAAAACTATTATATGACAGTCCAAAAATATATACGCAACCAGCAAGGGCACCGAAAGTTTATAGGGGGACGTAGGCCATCAGAGTTTTTTCCACCATATCGTCATATAATAACTCCATTGTCGTGTCGATCTATATAGGCACTTTTAATGAGTGTGTATACGCGAGAAAACTGCTCGAGTCGTCATTTATTTATTTCATCAAGCCAAAAATATCTCACCTCTTAGTCTCCTCATAATGTTAATACACCTACATTGGCACCATGCGTGATGATGGCCTACTAGGCCACAGACAACAAAGTTAAAGACATAAGTAATAGTAGCGGTTGGGTTAGGTCTTGTTTACTATGTGGTTATACCAAAATTTATGTCTCACCATTGAAATGATTTCAAATTGGATGTGTCCATATACAATTCTCTCTCTAGATAATGTATTTTTTTAGTTTTAGTGTTTGGATGACCTAATACTTTTGAAAATTCAAGAATTCGCCAGTGACAAGCAACAACTTGTTATGATGCGATGACCTTAATCCAAGTATAGGCCCAAAGGACAATCCACTAATCCCTCCCGAAAATCCTTCTTCTTTCAATTTACAAGCTTTCACTGGTTTATATTTTCTTTTGAGCTATGTTCCTGTTCATGAAAGAAGTTATTATGCATTATATTATATTATAATCATCCATTCAATCAGGTTCATAACGACGTATTCAGCGCCATAAGTTAAATGATCAATGCAGGCCGTGCCCGATATACAAGATATTCAAGGAAATCCTTAGATTTTAGTAGTTTTCTGCATGTTTGTCTTGTTCAGAAGCGCTTTTAAAATATTTACAGCTGTTACCCTCCTGTGTAAGTTATAAAAGTCATAATTGCAACTGAGGATTATTACAAAGCTGGTGTGGTGTGATGTATCAACTAAAAATTTCAGTTTGTCACCACGTCATATCATCGAGATTGACCCAATTTCCTCGCACCAGTTATAATGTTATGTAAATAATAAATTCATTCAACAAGTGTAAGATCACAGCATTCAGTGATGTCGCCATAAATGTGGAGTGACGATAACGCTGTCAGTTCTATTTTTGGTCAAAAGTATCGCGACACAAAAATATTTTTACGTCAAGTCCAAAACTATTAAAAGCCTCGTAAAATGCGACATTTTCGGGTTTTTCAATGTGATCCTGTGGTAGGTGCATGTCTACTTTCACTCATACAACAGGCATTCCTCTCATAATAAATTATGTAAAGTAGCGTATTGTTATAATCTGCAACAAGTCTGTCGTTTCTTTATTTTTAGAAACACGAATGCGACGTACTGACAAGCAGCTTTAATGGTTCAAATCACTCTTATAATACAAATAAAATGATACTTAATATGAACGTTTGATCTGAAAATGAAAATTCTTTACAACGTATCCAAGTTTATTTTCTTTCCGAATTCTTTATCAACGGAACTCGTTCATCGGCAGGCAGATGTATACATTGTATTGAATTCAATTATAGTAATTCGGAAAGTGAAAGCTATATGCCATGTGCCATACCAGTTAGGCAATATTGTCATATGGAAGCAATATAGATATATAGCGAGCGAGATGACGAGTCTCTGTTCCACGACAGCCATATGCACTTGTAAGCGAGGCATAAAATAAATATTCATTCATCATTTAGCGCATATTCAACATTACACGCTGCTGTTATGCACATTACCAGAAGAGAAAAAGCAGTTCTTGTGTGTATTTTTCTGAAAGTTAGTTAGTAATATTAATGATTTCTTTTCGTGGACGCCCATCTCGTTTCTTTTCTTTTGCAAAAGAGAAGGCTCAAAGTTAAACTAATATACGCGATGGTTCATATTGAATAAAGTGAATCCTCACAAGTAATGGGGTTACAGAGATCGGCGCAAGGTTAAAGTTCAGTCAGTTTCCTCGTGCCAAAAGAAAAATAAATTGATGCACGAATTCTGTGCACCAAGGAAGGGAAATTGCATAATATGTAACTCGTTATACCGCTTCTGTAAGCATTTTGTCTTTTTTATGAACTGTCGAACGAAGGGCAACGTATTTTTATTCAATAAGAATATCGTACACGAATACGAATGGTATCTCCCAACTAAAACGACAACGGACCTTCAGCGTTAAGTGGTATTGTGGATAATGATGCTTATAAAACCATTTTCTTTATACCAAATTATCCTTAATAGCTCCTGCGTTTTGTGTAAGGTATATGTATAGACATCAAACTTTTTCGCGATTTCGACAGAATATTTCTATTTGTGTAGGTGATCCAGATAGATAAATAGTAATACAAGTTTATAAAGGAACTATCGTTCATCATTAATCATTAGTATACAAATAGAAATTCTTTATGCTTTTGTGCGCGCTTGGAGTAGGATGACACAAAATTCAATAAAGAAGTATTATTTTTTCTAGAAGACTTTTTGGCATTATGGAACAATATTGAATTACGTACCAATGTACATTTTTCTCTAATAAGAAGACTGAAATTGACAGAAAAATTACCAAAACGTGTAGCAGAAACTAAGCAAGGCTTTTCTCCTCCCACAAAATTCGTTATCTTATAAGGTTTCTATTTTGTTGGAGTATTCTATTTTTGAACGATAACATAATAAGCATAACGGAAATGACGAATAAGCTTATTATACCCCATGAAAAATTCATTGACGGTTACGGAACATGTTATTTGTGTATATAGCCAGGTACATGACCGCCAGTAGCGTCATGGTGGTTTTCCGTAGACAGGCATAATTAATGAAAAGAAAGTATTAGCACAAAACCTCCATAAGTATACAAAACAAAATATATAAAATGTATAAAAATATAATTATATTATTGTATACATAACATATGTTTATTGAAAATGCATCTGGTGAAAGTTGCAAGCGTTTTATGAGGCCGTTGTTTAATGTTGAAGCTAACTGATCACAAAATATATACAAAACAGAACAGTTCAGGTTCTGGAGTCCCGTTTTGCGGATTTTATGACTATTTTTAATAATCGGCGGTTTTTCCAGTATCAGTGAAAATAGCTTTATTGATAAATAAACCGCAAATGCAGATTAATGATAACAACTTGGTAGCAAATGAGGCACGACGTCGACCGCGCATGGACCAATCTATATAGTAAAAAGATCTCGAATGAAGAGTATTTGTAATAATAATAATAACATGCAGTTACGCGCTACGGTTAAATATCGCTTATAAATTCATTTATATAAATCCGGGTTGATACTTGATCTTGAATTGAAAATATTCCCTACTACCAATAATTACGATGGATGCAGATCACATTCTTACGTAACATATCAAACTTAGTCACGCCCACTAATTAGTGCAATTCTCGTGAAGCACATTCTTCAGCTTCTTTAATTATGGGAAGCCGTAGACGTAATGCATTACGATTAGTTCGTAAGGTTTATTTTGTTTTATTATCTATCTTCACACGCTATGCACTACTCCGTTTTCACGGCCCAGTACAATATCCAATCATAAATTCATTCATAGAGATATTTCCCTCCTACATTATCAATTATAAATGGAGTATAGCTTGACATACTGGTGTTTCTAGCAGAAAAGCTTCATTCAAATTCTGCCATGTCAAATAAAGCAAGAAGAAAATTTTCAGCTTACAATCTTACCGTAAAACTAGAGCATGATAATGATAATGAAATGATAAACTTGTACTTCACCAGGCAAGAAAAATAAGGAACGACAGGTAGTATTTATAATACACGAATTGCACCAACAACCACCACGCATGTTTATCTCTACTTTCATTCTAATTCCCAATGAAGCAAAATATTTAGGTGCCCGCCCGGTTGCTTAAAAATGTAGGATATTTACTTCGTAACAGAAGCTGATTATTATTTACGAAGTCTAATCATGCCCACTATAAATGTGAAAGTTCTCGTGCTGGGTTGCGTACGTGGGTAGGTAGTACCATGCTATCAAAGATGTTTATGAAGCCATACCATATCGCCCATGAAATTTTCACAAAATCAAGTACTGCAACCCTTTCTCATTAGATTAACTTTTCGGTGTTCAAGGAACTAGGAATTCACAGTGGTGTGTGTACAAAGTGTGACTAACGGCACTGTAAATACACCACGAGACCACCTGTGCGTTTGCAGGTAGATATAAGTGAAGGAACGATCAGTCATGAGCAACTGGTGAGGGTAAATCTGTGAAGAGCCTAATTTATTATCAAAGGTACCAGGTACTCGTCGTATCTAGTAAAATTCTTATTATACCTCAAAACCACTGAGAATATAGACACGTTAGAAGCATTCACTGTAAACGGAACAGAGGAAACATCAAAATCTTTTATTTTTCTGACTCATATTATATTGCATTTTTCATTCTTTGCACTTTACTGTATACATCGTACTAGTATCCTCTACGATGATGATTCGTCATATCCTGACTCACCGTTTGTATGTGCTATACTTTTTAAGTTTCCATATTGAAAACTCGATTACGGTTCCCTATTCGTTACGCTACAGGTTCATTTATGCATTGCTTACCCACAAAGTAACAGCGGAAGCGTGTAGCGTAGAGGGTCACTCTCAGTAGCGCGGCGGGGCACTACTTTTGAAATGCATCCCTTATTGAAGGTGTCAAATGATAAGTTGTCGGTAGATATGATGTTCTACTTTACCTATACACTCATTCCTACCATCATCCCAGTAGTAATTATTATAAAAGCTCGCGAGAAATCTTCAAATCGCATAACCGTAAATCAAAGTCAGAAGGTGAGACGTGACTATGCAAATATTCGAAACCTAGTACTTTGCAGTTGCCGCTACTGTGATCCAAAGCTGTGTAGGGGCTCATCATCCATAGACTCAAGGTTGCTAATCTTGTTAATGAAGTCATAAACTTTCATAAAGCTTAAATTATATTAAAACGTGAAAACTGTTAAGCATCCTCTCAAGTTGTACAGTAGGGTATGCTTGAGAGCTAAAAATGACCAGACCGGGTCTAAAATTTTATAGTTTAATTCAAGTAGGTATAGTTTATCATCAAAATATTTTTGTACTGTGCAGTGCAGTATGGTGAGATCTGCTGACTTTCATCTTTATTTACCGACATACTTACAAAGAAACAATAAAACGGTACGCCTTGACAAAATGCTGCAAAGGTACGGCAACAACAGAAGGATAAAAAAGCTAACCACAAGATGAAATTGTTGACAGAAAGAAGTGATAATGAACGTTTCGATTTTTCAAGCTTTAAAGTTTCCCATTTGCGATTTGCAACTCATTAAAAGTTTGTCACTCTGTAACTTCATGTCTCGTCGGTTGAATGTTTACTTAACCTTTAGAAGCATTTTTACTTTCTTACGCTGCTTTTACATATCGCAGCCAAGCGATGAACGACTCATCTAATTCGGAAATGCGAAGTAAGCATATTTCCGTTAAGATTTAACTTACGGAGACCCAGACCCAGCCATGCATTAAAGACAAAGCCTCTTTACTTTTTCTTGGAGCTTAAAGCTTAATATTTATTTGCTGTGCTTTTCCTTGTCATATGTATGTCCTTTGTTCTCAACCATCTGCGTTGTTGCAACTTGTGACTACGAGACAGACGACATATAGTACAGAGTACAGTTGTTGTGCCATAGTGGGAAATAATAATGTTGTTCAGAGCCGTATACTGTCAACCAAGTTATAATTTATAACTCAATTTTTCTAAACAAAAAGATGCTTGGGGAGATTAAAGGGAAAGAGGGGGCTTTACATTTTTTTGCAAATTTTTGCTCTATCTGTAATTTACGGTGGAACGGTAAATAAAATGGTTGACTATTTTTTGTCGGAAGTTTGTTTACGAGACGTTTATATTATCTTCATTATTTCTTTGGGTTTACTTAACAAAATCTACCCTTGGCGCACACGAGAGACCATTGTCGTAGGACTGTTTTGATAAACAGATGCAATGACATATCTTTACAACAACAAGTGAGGGAGGAAGGAGGAGTGCTCAGAGTGGTACTGATTGTGAATGTGAACATTGACATGAATTGAAAATAAGATAACAACCCATACACCTACTCATCCGTTTAGTATCATCGATGAATGTGGCTTTGAACCTTGATATATTGAAAATGTTTCAGGTTTAGATGGAATCAGTAATCAGTCGTTTAGACAGCGTTTTCAGATAACGCGTAAAAGAATATCACAGTCATGTTTAAAAAATAATAATACGGCATATCATTCCACTGGGACGACATTGGCCGTCCGCAAAAGATTTGCATTTGATTTTGAATAACAAAAAATGGTAAACGCCCGTTCAAGGCCAGGCAGCTTCCTGTGTCAAAATAACAAACTGTACGGCTTACCAAACAAAATTGTGTTGCAGTAAAAGTTTCTTTGACTCATTGTCAGCAAAATATAAAGTTAAATAATTGTAACGCTACATTACGTTTTGTCACAGAGGAACAACTTGTACCCAAGGATGTAGAACATTAAACGAGACACGTTACAATGTATAGGAGGTTATGTGCAAAGTTATTACAAAACTCAATTTATATATAAGTATATTTTGCGAATTTGGCAGGGAGTATATGAACCCCAGCTTAACAAGAGAAGCAATTTTTTTTGAAATAAGTGCAACTTGGATTACAATCATTACGCCACGACAAGCGGAAAACATAAAATAGTCTTTTATGACCTTGAATTGGTAAATTCAATGACAGAAATGAAGACATACGCATGCTTCATATAGTTGATTGTAGACCACTGCGAGCCGTCGTAGTAGTAGTAGACGTCTTTCTTCTCTGCTTCATTCCATCAACGCAGTAGCTTCAGCAGCAGATTTCCGCTAAATTCATTTCGTAAACGGTTCTAGATAATAATTGTATTATCTAACTGAGCAAGTATACACAAACCAAATGTCCCATGAAATTACATTTGCACGTTTTTCAAACTTGCGCTCTTCTTTCCCACCAGCTTGCTCCCACTCGAACGTTTTATCTATTTTTTGGCTGTCTACCGACCTACGCTAACTTCAAACTTGGAATTCTACACGGGCTCTCTCTCGTTCTGTTTGATTATTGGAAAATAAATGATTTAAAGGCAAAAAGTACTTGGGATGTGCTTTATCAATTTTTCTCGTATTTTAGCGATACACTTTACAGCGATACAAGCTAATACGTAAATTAAGCATGGCTGCAGATTTGTGGTACGATTAAAAGCTTAGCCGGAATGTGTTAAAATTGAAAACGTTCAAATATAGCGCTTTTACGAGTTCGTCTTGTGACGTAAAACTAAAACTTCGTGTGTTCCATTATTTTTATGATAGCTATTTAGCATATATCGACTTTTTCATCAAATACTCATGTGGAATTTTATCTTCATTGTGATTTTTTTTTATTATACCAACGATGCCGCAATATTTGGATAAAGCGCGTCATATTATTATTATATTTTTTTCGTCTTTCCCGTCATCACCCTCACCTTTACTCATTTTGCCTTCATAGATTTTCGCCCTGCTGGTTCATTTAACTTGAGATAAAAACATTTTGGCAACGTGACGCTTCTCTCATGGTAATCTTGTGGCAAGTCGCAGATCGATATGGTCTATGTAATGTGCTGTCTGCTACCAAATACGTTACATTACAATTAGTAGTGGCAATTTAAGTGGCTGAAATTCTTTATCAAACTTCAGATCTGTATGTTTACCATCGTTTACCTTTTTCAAATTGCCAAGAGTGTAATAAAGTTTGCTCGATGCATTATTTGTAAAGTCAACTATGCGCTAGCTTGAAATGCATAATGATGTCGTTTTGTTATTTGTCCAGTTCAAGTGCCATATATACTACAATATTAACAAGTTTTATGTCGCTCAGCGCACATAGCATACCAGTCTGACAAATGGTTTGAGAAAAGAAAAGGGAATAGCAATAAATGAGAATCATTAATTATGCACCATCTTCATTCCCACATTGTCGTATGTACGAAGAGCAAGCATGTGGTCCAACTTTTCTTTTGTTTGTGGAAGATATGCAAATTTTAACAGAATGACGACATGGATGTGCTCCACTATTATGATTTAATATACAGATGTTATATGTACTATCGTGTTTAAGGAATGTAATATGTATGCAAGCGGTTTGTTACTTTTTGCTGTGCATGCGAAGTGTAAGATTGTACGTAAGTATTCAAATGGTCTCTAATAGACAAAAGAAACAAGCATTTTTGACTACTGCGACGACTACGTTTGACACTTCATTACCAAACTACGTTGCTTTCTTAAAAGCTTTTTGTTACTTTTTAGTATTCTACAGTGCGTGGGAGCCGACAAAGTTCTCATGAACAAAAGTAAGTTGAGTTGACATATAATTATGGTCCTCGAATGAGCGACAACTCGTCATGAGGATCATCCTTAGTCAACGAGGAAAAATAAATGAGATTTATAGAGAGAATCCATATAATGGCTATCCAAAAAGAGCGTTTCATTTTGCCAGAATGTATATTTCAAGTGCTTCAGGCAACAAAGCATTTGTGCGATATGATACAGCGACATAAAATTCCATATTGTTTTAGATAAGTTAATTTATATAAAGTACACTATAATGCAAACAGGTACAAACAATTGTATTAAATGGCCCAAAATTCGTGAATAGTCGCTTTAAGCAACAAAGTTTTATTTTCAATGTGCTACAATAACTGAAGGCTAGAAAAAATGGGATACGAGGAATACATTTTTCAAGCATTGACATTTGCATTTGGAAAAATCACAATGCAGAAAGCAGGCTAAATAGATAAAACGTATGCAGCTCACGTCATGTATATCCACCCATATAGATTAGCTGAGGGACATGGGACACGTTCATCCCTTTTATTCACGTACACTATTAACGATATGAGACGAGAAACCGTTTTATTTACGCGAGAAACGTGAGAAAGTATCAAAGAAAATTATTGTAAACTTTTCAAGCAGAATTTCACTCGGGATAAACTTTGAATGGTCCAATTGTATAAATTCAATAGAAGACAATGCTCTAAAATAAAAAAAATGTGCTGGGTTGGATTTCAAACCCCGATTTTAGTTCTTTCAAAGTGTATAAAAACAAAGTTAAACGTACAAAATTAGTGCATCTATCCTGTGCTGTAGGGCACACACGTCGTTGTACTTGTCATGTGACAGAACTGCAATAGAAAGCAGCATTTAGAAAAGAAAAAAGGAAAAAGTTAATGTTTTAAGCCTCGAGGAAAGTTTTATTCTTGACAATATAATTTCTTGACGTTTCGTTTGTTCACTGAGAACAAGGACCCTCATTTTCATTTATCTATCATCTCTAAAACAAGACCTTGATGTCATTTTAGACAACAGTCATCGCAATTGACTGTTCTATTGAGTATTTTCAGTATGACTAATGATAAGTGTTACACTCAAACAAAAAAAAACGAGGAACGTAGAGAAACGACGGTTTAATTTAACCTGGTTTGCGCAAGCTGCTATCTTGTTGTACCAGTCCATCCGATCCGTGCAGCCATGTACATGTAATATATCAACAAGCATAAGTTATCTCAACTTCTCAACCAAGATTTCTGAGAAGGAGAAGGAAAATTAGATTAGTACTACTTTGGAATTACTCACGAAGCTTTGATTTTGATTTGAGCAAGGTAATTTTTAAATGAATTGAATAAAACATGAAATGTGTGTTTTTGTTATTATTCTCCCATTTTGCCTCAAATTTCCTTTAAAGAACTCTGTCTATTACTAACTTTTTTCCTACCCCACTGACAAATTATTTTGTAGAGTAAGTTGCATTAAAAGAAAACAACCAACAGCGGATGCGCTGCAAGAAAATGAGGAAAAGGGTTGATCAAAGCATTAGATAAAGCTAATTTGTGTGATGCGAATTGCCATTGAGTATAAAAAAAACTATCAAACTTCCCGTTTCTGTTGTTAATAAGCAGAATATTGCGCGTTCGTATGCTCTGCAGAGAACATGAAGGTACGACTACTTTGTGAACTTGTTCAAACAGTAATACGTAGTTAGTAATGATAGTGCACTATACATTTTGTACGCAAAATGTTGCATTTTTTCTTTTCGGATTTTGATTTTAGTTTGTTACAAATTACAGTAATACAAACTGACAATTACGTGATGATGCTTTCCTTTACCCAACCGATCATTTGCAACATGTCCATATGATTTGTCTATACGGATCAACACGTGTTAAAGCAGATAAGATTGTTGCAGTGTGTGCTAGTGGTTTGAAAACAAAGTTTGTGGCTGCGTAAAGCAAGACCACAGAGTAAGCGATAATATATAATTATTTAAATCATGTACATGTATAGTTATATCACTACAATTCCACAAAACAAGCTAAAACATGTCGATATGATACATGATGCTTGAATAAAAATTGTAGAAAATATGAAAACTATAATAGACTGCACATACACTATGATCTTAGTTTTTCGCAGTACCTATTATTGTTACAATTGTTACCCACCGCCAGCCACCAAAGTGGAAGTTCAGTCAAGATGATTACTATTTGTTTGTCGATTTTATATGGTTTAGTGGAAATTGAGGTTAAAATTGCATGTAACAATGTATTCTGAATCACTGTATACAGTAGCTGTTGTCTATACTCTTACATACCTTTCAAAACGCTTTGTTTCCATTTTGTTGTATTTCTCGTGTTTACAAAAGAGCGTATAAAGGAATTTTGAACATTGCAGTTCATATCATCACAATTAGTAAAAGTAATTCTTGATAGGTTTCTGCTTGATGCGCTTGCGTGCAAAGTGCGAAATTCAGAAAAATAAAATGAAAAGCAAAAGTTGCACACTTACATTACAAGACACAGGCACACACACCTCGCAGAAGCACCAAGCTTCTTGATCTGAAACACGATATTTATTCTCAATTTTGAAGAGGACTGAGGATTTAAAGAATGAAAGAATGATAGAGCGTTTTCAAAATCTCATGTTCCCTTTCCGTTCTCCCTTTCTTTTACAAAAGCATGACTGTTATAGTCTATTGTATACTTACTTGTGCATAAAATATAGAACCTGCCTACTTACTTTCTTATTGGCATTGCGTATAGTTATCGGATTAAAATGTGTGGCAAGATTTTATCGTTTGAAGAAGATGGTGGTAGATTTATTTATCTGATTTCCCACTCTAATCTCACTTCTAATCTGCTTACAATTGACGGAAACTGCTGTGAACCATGCCACATTTTCTGAGTAGGTATTTATTGCAGCTCGTGTTTTCAATTGTGATGGGAAACTGAAGATGATTGTTTATTATTTGTGGCATCAATGCTACATCTAAGACACGGATCGGTGGTGAAGTGAGAGAAATGCTGGCGACCATTTAGTAAAATGCTACTTGCTACAAGCACATTTCAACTTTGAAATATATTTCCTTTTAGTAGCGTTGGGTATCATCATAAATCATTTTGACGAATCACGCGACTTTTCTCGTTTTGACTATTTTATTTTTAGTGAAGGAACTGTACCTATCTATATATACATACATGCATATAATCGAATATAATAGCAATATGTAGTTAGTTTTTCCTTTCTAATTAGGTTTTCAATCTGAATTTACGTGATGATATGCAAACCAAAATATTGCATGATGCTGTACTGGGAAGTGAAATGAGAAAAAATAGTCGTTTCATGTTTAAAAACTTTCGCGAGCATTCCTTGCAATTTTTCCTTGCAAGCAAACGCTTCTGTTACAGCAGTGATATTCGTTTGACATGCCTAATGAAGGGGATTCCTTTTCTGTTGTACCATTGAATATGTACAAGTGTTTAACTGTATGGCATTGTTGGCATTACGTTTGTTACCAAAATCGTGCGGATTAAATCTCTAACAAAGCTCCCTACGAAGAAGTGTTTGTTACAATTGAAATAAGCTTACAGTTTTTCCTCGAAGAAACTTTTGTACAAATATGAAACTGGTTTGTGTGGAACATGATATTTCTTTCAATAACCCTTTGAGAAAAGCTGACTATAATTATATTTAACCGAAACCAACAACGAGCGAATGTAAAAATTAACGTGCGTAAATGCGTAAACAAATTGGTATAACCATTTCCTGTACACCATAGATTATTTCTGTGTCCTGCGTTTAGTGGCATAATAATGTTTGAGTGTAGGTAGCGGAGAAACCACTTTGGGTTTTATGATCTTATTCATCATCATAAATAATCAACAGGGATGTGTACGTTTCTCAATGAAGAAATCTCTCAGGCAGCCGGTGGATTTGGTTAGGTGGTTTTGTTGTGGGTGTAAACATATTAGGCATGGTTTCGTAAAATATGTGTATGAAAAAGTGGTAGCTTATATAGAATGTAGGAGGAAGATGCTGCATTTGGGGGAGGATGTCGTATACGCTGATAATTTACATTAAGAAACAGGATTATCTCAGCAGTTCCGACAAGCATTTTTAAAATCACCGCCAATATTAGATGAAAAGTAGAGGAGTTTTTTATATCTAGGTAGACTTTCCACTTAAGTGTTGGATTTGATGTTAATGGCTAATATACCAATACAGTTATCACTTACCAGTGACTGAAAGAAATAATTGTATTGTTAGCGTGGTGTGTTACAATTACATAGGCATTTCTTAAATTCTTGCATTCATATCTGACCAAAAGGAAAATACAATTTGCAAAAATGTACGTTTTCAACAAAGCAGAACGCAGTCAACAATGCAATGGAAGCCGTTAGTAAACCTTTATGAAGACATTAACAAGAACATAAGAATCAGACAGCCCATTTTATGAAAAACAGAACCAATTCAAAACTACATGTATTCTTTATGTTAATTACTCTTTGCAAAATTGCCGTCTTCTTTTGCATTGGTTAATAATTTGCTTTCCTTCCCCCACCAAATTTCTTAAATAATTAGCGAAGCAGCAAAACAACGGTGGGGGTATTGCAGCAACATCTTATCTCGCCATTTATTTTATAGTTTCATATAAAAGAGTAGTTAACGCTGCAGTAAAATTGCAATTAGTTTCTTTTCAAAGTTTGAAAAAAATGCCAATACATAACGCTTTACTCTCTGATACATTCCTTCAAATTCCTTTGTCTCTGCATTATTTTACAATTATTGCCGTGCTGTTTAATATTTTTACGGAACCTGACAAGTTTAGTACCCTAAAACTATCTGACTGCAGCAACACTACACTTTAATGTGTAATTGCATTATCATTACTTCTTTATAATTACACTTTGGGTCTTACCCCTTTTGCTCTGAGCTGCATTGCATAGTCATATGAGCACATCAATAAGACGCATACAAAAGTGTTTTCACTTTTGTATTTAAAATACTGACCACTACAACCGTTTGTAATTGTATGATGGGTCTATTAAATGGACAAGTAATTTTATGGTTATTAACAAGTGTACAGTAGCATTGATTTAGCGTAAAAATTTCTACAATAGAGTACATAGGTATTTTTACATAGACTGACTCTATGACTTTTTCATTGACGCCCTGATGTTACAAAGGTAATTTCTCTTTTCGTCTAGAATCTCATTTAAAGTGATATTTTATCGTGCTAAAACTCTCCAAGTTATTTTTTTCTTTGTTACTGCTCATTATCATTTTTGTGTTGAATTGCTACTGCTTTTGCAACATCAAACATGCGACACTGCATGAGGTTGGTAATACTAAAGTTTATAAAAGATCTTGGAGAATGAAAAGTTCTTTTTTCTGTTTCGTATGACAAAGAGATTATTCGAACCGCGTCACTTAATCTTGTTTTGTTTTGTTTTTCCTATACAATAACAGCAAGATATACTTTGTCTTATGTGATATAATGCTCAAAATGCAGGAAGAAACTACAATATAAGCGCGATTTTATGTAGAAAATGCCAGCCTGGCTTATCAATATCGCTATCTGTATACACGTCTAGGTATATATTTTATTAGCCATTCATTTGATACGAAAAAAAATGTCGTTAATTCACTTCCTCTTCGCGGTTTCATTGAAAAGTAAAAATAAATGAATTGCTGGCAGCCAAGAGAATGCCACTACTTGTGGTCACTGTGTATGCATAATTTTTAATCAATTTGATTAGCCGACGTGATCATTCATACATGTAGTTACTTTCATAGTGAGCGGTGCATTTGCCAAATTATCTTAATTTAATGACGTGATATCTGAAAAAGATCCCTAATCCGTTCATGGGGGGATAAGGATAAGCAATCTGAGATGAATAGGGATCCCTGTTGTAGTAGCAGGTGATAGATAGGAAGGTACTACTTTGTACGAGGTTATTGGTATGATACTACATTACTACATGAATTACAAGCTACAAAGTTACAAATGGACAACGCTGGTTTACGATGTTCAGAAATGATAGAAATCTTTTACATAATTTGTAAACTTCTAATCGTGCGTTTTTAGCCGTGATATAGTCATAAACATTTTGCTAGTTTGTTATTATCGATTAATCTAAACTTTTTATTACTTTAAATATTTGCGTTTCTGCAAGGAATGCACAACAAAGCACAATGAAATATTTGGAGTTTCGAAAGTGTTTTATATGTACTTAAAAAGACGTGTTTGGAGTATCAGCGTTTTCAAAATGTGCAACATCAAAGAAAACGAAATACTTTGGTTACGAATTTGCGTAGTCTAAGGCAAATATATGTTTGCAGTTGAATCCTATTGAACCTGGTATGTTCTTATATAAACAAATACATGTAAAACTCAAATAAATCATGCAGGTGTTATTTATATTAAAATTGATGATGGTGCTGAACCATGATCTTATATGCTGCAAAATAGTTGTTCTTTGAGATCATCATTAACATCGAATTGATATTGCATATCTGGCAGCATCATGATCATGAAGTGATGGTGTGCAAAAAGATTCACAATAGCAATGCGATTCTGCAATCAATTTGCCATTTTCATTTTTATCATAAAAACTATCTTTTATCTCTTCATTTGAAAATTGCAGATCAATGCACGCAGGCATATATCTCCATTCAGTTATTTCCTGTATTAAATATAACTGTTTGTAGAAGTAACACGTAATTTGTTTTTTGTAGTATCAGTTCTAATCCATTTTTATCCTATTTCCGTTCATGACAGCTGTCAAGTTGCCTATTTATACAGATTATGCTTTCAAGCACCTTAGTCATAAAATGCCTGTACATGGTTCAATAACTCGCGTAATGGCGCTTGTAGGTTTTATTGGCTTGCCGTTGTTCTTTTCCTATATAGGTACAATACAATCATGGCCAAATCATACGAAATTATGTAATGAAGGACTATATAAAATTAATTTGTGTTGTATATGTACTTTGTGTGACTGCGCGGCTTAAGATACCGTATATCTGTCACGTCACGTCCAAAGAGGATAAATTTAGGTCACCAATCAATGATTGGCATTATTCGAAATGATGAGCTTAATGCGCTGTAGTTGTGAAGCGGTCGTATGAGGAGTCGCGTAACTCGTGTATAGTTTTAGCTCTTATTGTTAGAAGGGGAATGAATATTTAGAAGCGTTTTCTGTGTACATGGATGGGCATTTCATTTGGCATAGTAGTATAATTCACATTTCATTCAAAAAGTGCTTATGGAACATCATCTTTGATCATGAAATGATAAATGGTAATGCTACATATGCACAAAAAGTTGATAACCTTTGAGCTAATTATAAAAAGCAAGCAGTCAATTCCTGCTTTAAATATCGATTCTTTTAGCTATCTAGTGTGTTTGCTCATTTCAAAATAGTATATAATACTTCGATTGGTATATAGCTTTTAAAAATTCATATTTTTTTGTAAACTTGAGTAGTAAAAGATCTATAAACCGTCTGGTCTGCGTGTATACCTTGGATGTATATCTAGAAACTCCTGTGGTAAGTAGATATCCGTATGCAGTTTTGGTACCATTCGTTGATATTATATTCTTGTCACGATTTCAAATTACTAACATTTATTCTTTATGTGTACTGCACTATGCCGCTGTTGTTACCTGTCTAATAATTTCCCAAGACAAATGAAAGGAACAACAGGGTGAAATCATTTACAGTCTGAACAAAGCTTCATATGCCTCTTAAATCGTTGCATTGACCAGGTAAAATTCTATATCACGTTCCGCGTTACATTATACCTTTCTAATAATCATCCTCAGTCATGTCATGACTGTGACCATGCTTGTACTGTACTGTACTAGATCTAGATCTAGATCTAGCAATCTAACCATGTCGTTACTCGTTTCAGTTTGTGTGCATTCATAATTACTCAGTATTCAGTAATTTTTTGTCACGAAATAATTATTATTGATACGATACATTGTCAGCTGTAGAGAGAGAAAACTGAAGGTTGATTTCGAAGTACGAACTACATTCATTCATGGTTAGGTTGGATACGCCATACACTGTCCTTAATATTTTGTTATACACGCAGATTACATAAATACTAGACAAAATCTTTTTAGATCGCAGACTGCTGGCACATAATAATGGCCGGTTGGTCCTCGTTTCTGCACTACAATCCTCAAGACGAAGGATATTTATTGTGAATGCAGGAAAACATGCACACACTATAACACAAAAAGACTTTTAAAATCATAAAGATTAAAGGAGATATGGTGCTGACATGCATGCTGAAGTGTGATCTGACCAATGATCCATGTACAGTGTATCTTATGGCGTTCTTCAAATTCCTTCATGTTTGTGCCGAGTGCTAAGTTTGAAGTTACTTGAACAAAAAAAATGTGAAAACGCTGCAAACAAACCATTAAGGAGGATTACATCATACCTCAGATTAGTCATCACTCAGTTTCATTGTTCGGTCGGATTGCATAAAGCTGACAAATGGTCATGGTCCTCTTTAACAACATGGATTATTTGATATATGTATTATATATACCCGTGTTCTCTTTTAACTGCCACCCTCACAAACCCCATCAATTTTAAATTATTGGTGCACGCGTTTCCCAGCAGTACATACAACAAAATTACACACTAGCTCACCAATGGTCATCACAATTTGGAGTCACCCAGCGAAATCATAAAATGGATCCTCCTACACTTGTAAATGACGTACGTAAATCTTCCACTTGAAAATAACCTTTTATTTTGACATTCAATACATGTTGTAGCACGTTTGTGTGGAGACTAGAAGCTATTATATGTTTCATATTATTCCATTAAATAACATTACACCACCACAAGTGTTGGCAATGTAATAAACAAATAAAAGCAAATCCGCTTTTTCCAACATTACCTACTCGTACTGGACTTAACATTTACGACCTTTTCTTTTTCATCCACATTCTACTCATAAAATAAAAGAAGTAACAAAGCATACCACGCAGAGAGTACGCACTGAGTATATATTCTGTGCCGTATTTGATCATATAAACGTAGACCCTTCGACTTTTTATCAAACGTCACGATTAGTAAACGAAGTTGAAGCCACATGTTTGTTTTTTGCCCTCATTTTCGATCTACTTATGATATAGTCATGAATTCATCATCAAAAATCTGCCCAGCCAGCAGTAATAGTGTGAAGGTGTTTTCTTTAGTGTACACAGGAGGGACTTGCGAACACGAAGCAACTATGATAATAATAATGGTAAAATGCGCGTGACTTTTTGATATCCACGTCTTAACATGCCAAGAACAACAGCGGTAGCGAGCTAGTGTCAGGTTTAAAGAAAACGCACAATAAATATATATGTTTTACTGCTATGTACTCACATGAGCCACCACGACTATCTAGAGACATCATCGTCTTCTTTGCAATGACCAGCTAAACTGAATTACTCTTTTTTCTTCTGCTTCAGGCAAGGCAACAAAGTTAGTGTGCTAATGTTCCCTCATGTGAGTGCGTTGGAAAAATAATATGAAATACGACACTGTTGATGATGACGATACTAAAAAAATAAAATAAGAAAAAGTGCTCCTAAATGACAATGCACGAGGTCCATCCTATTCTGTAATACAATCATAATAACCAGCAACACCAAACTTCATGTATGGCATGGACATAGAAGGCAAGGCCACGTTTCAAAAAACAATCAAAATGATAGGATTCTAAAAAAAAGTAAGTACATGTACATACATGACATTCAAGGTAGGCTCAGTAGGAGAAAATAAAAAGGGAAATAAGTAGCTATTATAATAGTTATGACTCAAGTTATGAGTATAAACATTGTATAATGCTATAAACACACTTGCTTCGTACATACAAAGTATGATGTGCAGAGGCGTACGATTAGAATTTATTAAAATCATAAGGGGAGCATAGATTGCAATATACAAATACGTTTTTCATATATTATGTATTGTAATTCATCTCAACTAAGATGAAACAAGTGGGGCTTTTTCGACAGGTTACAGACACTTTGGCTATTTCACACAGAGAAACACACTACTTATACATATACACCTTTTAGCCCGCTTGCAAAAGTTTAAAAACCAAAAGTACTCGTCAAAAGTAGGGGAATTATATTAAGTTTGATGATATCACATCAACATCATCACAATACTCAAGCTCCACACACACATTCCTATATCGCCAGACACTCAAACACGCACACTTTTTGTAACAAAAATTGTATGTTTGCTTGCATGCAGGCGCATAAAATAAATGCATACATGCATACATTATTGCTTCTCCTCTCTGTGTCTCTTATTATTGCACTGTAAATACAATTTAGACACTTCTTAGCAGCAGAAGCACAACAGTGAGCAGTAACTGGTCGTAGTAAGCACGTTTTGCATGCGATATTTCAGTTAGTGTGTCTACGAGTAAAAATACTTTACCATAAATGTATTTTTTTTCTCTCTCTCACTCTCTTCTCTGTTTTTGTGTATCATAAATTACATGAGTGGCAGTGAGTAAAAAGGATAAAAGGAGGATACATACATACTATTTAGTTTCCGAGTAGTAGTGGCAGGTTTTATACACGTTTTTACTATTACTTGCATTACCTATATATTATTTGCTCGTCGCCGTCCGTCGTTAGTGGTTCTTGAATGTTTGTGTTGGTGGCAGTGGAGTGGAAGTGGACACAACTTACAACTCAAATAAATTTGCTTGTCTGTCTGCCTGCTTTGCTGGCTCTCGGCACACACTAGTGTGCATACATGCAGGAAAAAAGTAGCGTTCGTGTAGCACAATTTAGCTAAAGATATTGTAGGAAATGTACTGAAAATTCATATTTCATGTCTATTTATCATCATCTTCTTCAGTCATGTCCATATAATACCAAACAACCAAACCAAACATCAACTTCCATCAAACCAGAGAGAGCAGCGAGCGAGCAAAAAGGTTCAAAATATTAAGAGTTAGTGTAGCGCTGGTAATATCTCATTGAAGTCGTCGCTGTCGTTGTTGTTGTTGTCGTCGTCGTCGTCGTCGCATGCTTTATACCATTTTCAGTTGGTTTCTGGGATGGGCACTAGACGTTGACGTTGACTGTTGACGTTGACGCTTTACTTGTTATTATTGTGTTATTATTTTTGCAATTACCCATTTTACTGGCGATCTACTACATACCCTGTGATCGATGCAAAATAAAATTGTAGAGTAAAACTTGTGAATGTGCATTTTGTGACTACAAACAACAACAGCAGCAGCAACAGCACGACCTTTTTGTCTGTCATCACATCAGTATTTGCTATGTTTTAGTAGGTATCGTTTCTGTGCTCAATCCTAAAATTTGCAAGCTGTAAAAGCAGCCGCAGCGACAAGCACAGACATCATCAATTTTATATGTGGCAAATATAGATGAGTGAGTGAACTCGATTGAATGAGGCAATTATCGTATATTTTAGAAAGAAATACGATTGCTGTTAAGTGGTTCGTCAACTGGCAGAAAGGGTTGTTTGGACTTGTTTTGTGTGTGGAATAATTACTATTATCGCAGTAGAACAGATACAGAGATTTGCTTTTGAACATTCCGTGATTATTTGGTGCAAAATTGTGCATGTGTCTGCATTCTTGCATCACAACTCACCATTCACAGTAAACTCTGTTGCATGTGTCAGCAGCAGATGTAAGTGTGAATTTTTCGGGGACAGACGAAAACACGAAAAAAACTTTTAAAATTACATACGTACCTACGTGGTTGTTGTAGGATAACATTTACAACGTCAATACAACCGTACACCGTAATCATGAGCGTCTCATCACCTACGCCAAATTCACCGTCCAAAAATTCGGTATGAAAAAACAGAACAAAACTACATTCTCTAACTACTTTGATGAAATAAGTATTTTCCTTGTATATTTAAATATTTACACGGTATTCGCAATGTGTAATTATTGGGAGTAGCAGCAGTAAACTTGAAAAAAAAAATCATGCAAAAGTGATCTTCGTCGGAGAAGAAGCGGAAGTCTTTGTTGTTCTTGGAATAGGGAATAGAACTGGTTATTATCCGATTTCAAGTTGTATCTTTTGCATTCAAACAAGTTACATTTCCGTTCCGCCGTGTCTGGCTGTAGCCTGTATGGAATGAAATACCAATATTCAGATAGTGAGAGTATATGTTGAATAAATACACCCAGTAACACTGTAATGGCAAAACAGTAGAAAATGGGAACATTACATTACCACAAATGAAAGAAAAATAAAGTGTTGAGTGTCAGTTGAGAGATCTCAAAATGTAGTCTTAAATCCTCGTTGTCCTTACTTCTCTACATTTTATCATATAACCATCATTATAATATGCATATTCAATATAATACGCCATTCGTAAACATTTATGTACATGTGTAATGTCTTGTCCGTCTTTTTTCACAAAGTATTTTTAGGGATGATGTTATATTTTTTCTCGTCAACCAGCTTTTCGCACGTAGACTCGACTCGCCTCGACTGAAGTCAGGCTGGAGACACAATAAGTTAAATTATCCGGCTGGAGGAATAATGATGTGAATAATTGGATAAAAATAATAATTAGTCAGAATTCACAACTGGGGAGATGTTTTTCTGTCGGTACATTGCTGCACTATTGAGAGACCACGCAGCGGGATGTTTTGAAATTTAGACATTGGATGAGGGAGATTCATACGTACGTTACCTACACATGCCTGTACTGCATACAGACTAAAGACTAGAGATGATTTAATTCCGCTTGCTGGCTGGATGGATGTGAAAATGCATGGTGTAACCAGCCGACAAAATCATTTGATGCCGTGTGTGTTGCTTGCTATACTGTGTATATTCTGTTTGTTATGTAGCGAAATCTTGTATTATCCAGCAGACACACTTTTCTTATAAGTTGCACAAAATTGTATGTGTACTGGGCTCTCCGTCTCCAGAGAGGTTTTTTGGTAATGGAGCAATTGTGAAGAAAGTATGTAGGGAAAATCGGAATCCGGGATTTTATTAGTAGAACTCGGGGTTTCCCCGACATTGTCTGGCTGTGTAAGTGTGTGTGTGTTTTATTGTTGTTGTTGTACATCTTTCCAAAAAAGAAATACTTATCCGATTAAGATACTTACGGCTATCTACAAGTAACACCTAAAAGTGTGTTGGTGGGTAGGTTTACTTGTGGCATTAATATTTTAGATACCAAAGTCATGGTAAGGTCTAGGTCTATTGAGTAAAAGTATATAATAATTCTTGTAAATTTAAGTAAATTTCTTGATCAGTGGGAGAAAAAATTGAGTAGAAAGTGAAAAAGGTGGGGAAAGAAAGGTCATTTGTAAAGCGAATTATGTACATTTACAAAAGAAGGCTAATTTGGAATCTTTTATTTCTTTAGGACGCAACGGTGACGACAACTAAAACGACCACAATGACTAGCAGGAAGTTGTACGGTCGGGATCTTTCAGAATATGACAATATGGACGTTGACGACCTATTGGCTCAACTAACGCCAGAAGAACTTGATATTCTATCAAGGGAAGTGGATCCAGATGTAAGTTTCATTTAAATTATTACAGACAGTATAACAGAAAAATATTTATAATTTTTTTATGGTAAAGTTCGTTGGTAGTTGTGATGTTATTGTTGGTAAAGTTAGGCGTGCAATGTAATGAACCAGTGTAGGTGTTAATGAACTGTGCAACTGAACGCAGACGTTTTGAAAGCCTACATTCTACAGGAATTGACAAGCAATAATTATTGCTGTTTAGTTGAGGCGTTGTAAGTATATGAACAAGTTTAGTGGTGCAACAGTGAATCCAAGAAAGGTGAACTGGTGGTGAAGCGAAAGATGTTGAATGTCAAAACATGACGAAGAAACCAAGTGCGCTGTACAAAAGCCAATAAATTTAGAATTTTATTTTTGAAACGCTCGGCTGGATGCAGTGAAATTTGTGTTTATTTTGGGATACAGTAATGAGATGTTTCTCTCGGCTTCTAACGTCACAGAAGGAAACCGTTGTTATTTGTTTGAACTTTACGGAAGCACAATAGGCAGCTAGCCGACTGTTTCTAAAAGACTACAGTATAAATAAAAAGCTAATAGGATGTGTTTTGGAATGAAATGAAAAGTATTGGAAAATGATAATAAGGAAATGGTTCTTATTACCAACTATCACGTTACGCGTTATTATAAAGTATTTCCTCATTGAATTATCATGTGCTAATTGTGTTTCCGGTACAGGATTCATTATTACCTCCTAGGTGTGCTAACTATAGAAGCTTTAATACACTGTACTGTGCAAAACTCTATTGTCAATGGTAAAGAATGTAATGGAATGGCGATGAAATTCTTTGCAGCTATCCTGGGTTTCCATTCAATGATGAATCAAGAACAGTATCACAATTCCTTAACCGGAAAGGGTCAAGTTAAGGGTGGGTGGAACGGTGTTGCTAAAGGATATGTACCCAAAGCATTGCCATTCGAGCCTCCGAATTTAACAGATGTTGAAAAATCTATAAAGCAACTCCAGGAAGATGATTACACCCTGACGACTCTAAATCTCAACAATATTGCCGTACGTACGCAAATAAAATTAATCTGAGACAAACGAGTTACTATCTAATAATTGTTAGCTGGTTGTCTGAGGTTATCATGTGTATGATGATCTATAATATGTTCTGCTAAATATTGTAAAATTATTGGTTTGATTTATTTTGACAGGTATCCGATCAGCAATTTGCTTCAATGTTCGAGGCTCTCAAAACCAACACTAATTTGGATACCCTCCTTCTTTGTAATACAGGATTGACAGATAGGTCAGGCCTTTTGTTAGCCGAAGCTCTCGCAGTCAACTGTGCATTGCGAACTATCAGGTAGGCACCAAAGTATTTAATACTGTCTATGTTATTAATTTTTTTTAAATCCGCGCCAATGGATCTAATTTCCTTTGTATTCTTGCTTTACAATGCCAGCGCGGAAACGAACAATTTAAGCCCAACAATATTGGTTGCTCTTTTGAAAGGCTTGTTGGGTACCAAGTATATTGAAGAGTTCAGAGCGTCTAACCAAGTAAGAAAAAGTTTTGAGTTAATTTATATGTCAAAAATATTAAACAAAGGTTTTTTAGAAAGGGGATAGATTTAACATTTTTAATCCTTAAGAACTGTCATTTATATAAGAAATAACGTTGAAAAATGTATAAAATAGATAGAAGAGGCAAATCTATATTATTAATATTGATTTATATAGATTTGCCTTTTCTTTTGTATAGAACATTTATTTATACATAAAATGTATTACGTAAAAAGTGCTAATATAACTACTATATTATAGTAGTAATAGTAGTAGTATTATAGCTGCACACTACGTATTAGAGTGGATCAAATTGCAATAGCATTCCAAATTCTTACAACCCATGAAGCAGTTGTCAGAACATTTGTTTTTCGACGGACAGTTGTTAAACAACCTATTGGCCATTGACAAATAGCAATAAATATCAGAAAGGATATAAGTATTAAATTAGCAAATTAGGCGGTAAAATGGTGTAGTAAGAATGTTGCTTATATCCTCTTAAATTGTGCTTTTTTTGTAAACAGCGTCAACAAGTGCTAGGGAATAAAATTGAAATGGAGATCACCCAACTGATAGAACAGAATCCAACCATCCTCCGCCTAGGACTCCACTTTGAATACAATGATGCCAGAAACCGAGTGGCAACTCACCTCCAAAGAAACCTTGATAGAAGTAAGTTACATGTCCGACCTGCCTTATTTTCCTTGCCATTAATATATGTCATTGTAGTGTTAGCCTACAAATTATTCATTTTTATCAGTTGATGAAAACCAATGGTTTATCCTTTCACTGTTAAGGACTACTGCTACTCAATCACTGTTAAAAGGCGTCACACACAAGTGTGATTTGAATTATGACGATGTAGTACAAGTTAGGTGCATAAGAAATGTGGAATCGGCCAAAACAGGGTTAAATTACCCATGTAGTATTGAAAGAAAGGAACCGTTGTTTTCATAGGTTCCTTGGATCATCGTCACTTCTCCCTTTCTTCTAAAAACGCCTGCCATTTATTCTCAACTATGAGGTTATATACAAATATCGTTGATTTAAAGATATAGGGCCGTGTTCTTTGTTAGTTTTCTTACAAACCACAGAAAGGTAAAAAAATGAAAGCATTGATGGTTAAGTGGCTTTAACGAATCATTCTAACCAGCATGTGCAGAAATATCAGTATCGCCACGTACTACTTTGCTGTTTAAAAGAATGGGCTCTCTGCTCTGTAGTTGGATACCCATCTTCCTGACAAGTAGAATGTTGGCACATTTCCTTTCAAACTTAGGCAGTTGTGAATGTTAGGCTCAAGGCTTCATTAGCTCACCATAGAAAACCCACCACCCTCCCGAGAATGCCACATAGACAACAAACGATCTTGCCTTTCGATAACATGCTCCACATGAATCGCACTCTTAGTTAACACGTATGCCTATATGGTAGGAACCTTCCTTCTGATACATATTTGCAAATTGTATGTAGTCGTACAGATATTTTGGTACGAACACGATTTATTCACATACTTTTAAAAATAAGAATCATTGAGCAGGCAGCAAGAGTAATATCAACCTCGAATCCAAATAACTAAGCTACCATAGCGTAGCAGTTGTTGCCCTTTGAGTTATGCTTTGTGGAAAGTGTTCTTGAACATATATGGCTTCCTCAAGAGATTTTTGGAACACTTTCAACTCTCTTACTAGCTCGACTCAGTCTCTTCAACTGAACGCTTTAGACGTAGTTAAAATGTTACATACCTACAAAAATTCACTATTCACAGCAAAGTAAATCGTACATCGCTTAATAAAGCAGTTCCATTTCCACTTACGTTTACCCATGGCGTTTACTAGGATAGGATCTTGAGAAAAACCAACAACATTGATGAGGAATTTTTCTCTCTTTCCTTTGCCGTATAGTCTCTTAAAATTTTGTCTTCTGCAAGAGTGAAACCAGCAAACAAATAAACATGGGTTGTGGCTAATTTATTTTCAGCTTTTATATTTTAATCCCTCCACCATATATGCTATAGACGAGTGCAACAAAACAATATGTGCAGTCGTTATCTTTTTAAATTCATATAAGCGTAGTAGCGATAAAAATTTGTTCATATTGTAGTAATTAAATGATATAATGTTGCTTGCGTTCATAATGGGAATTTGTGGTGGTTCTGCTGTGTTATACTACAAATGGTCCGTATGTCTATTTTTTCGAGCCTGCCAACTGCCAGATGCTAATAATGATTCAATGACTATACGTCCAGAGTTTAAAGTAATAATAGTACTATGAATCTAGCGAAAGCTAATAAAGGCTGCATGTTAGTAATGATAACAGCTATAAAGCAGGAATCACAAGAGTACCATTACGTACATCATCTACTATAAAATTATTAAACTGGCAACCTGGTGCGTATTTTTCATATTCAGACTAGAATATCTTCATTTTCTGCGTTTTTTTGACAAGAGGATTCCTTGTCATTCTGTGTTAGTTTAGAGAATTTTTCCCAGTTTCCCTTTACCACTGACTTTTCTTCCATGTCCTTTAATCAGTTTTTATCATTGCTATTGCTCTGACGTTGGCGCCGTGGGGCCGCAGGTCCAAGATAAATGAGTCAGTATTAGCGTATCACAACGGGTTTAAATGTCTTAAAATATTTTTTTATTATTTACGATGTCCTAATAGTTAGAAAGATGTCATTGCTATATTGCTAAAATGCCTGCATGCAGCATACGAGAAAAAACGTAAATGATGTAAATGATCTCTGTGTACATTATTATTTTATTTTGGTACACCAAACCGTCTTTTTGGATCTTTCAAAGATATTTATTCTAGATACAATCAGTACAAGACTGTTATTTATTTCTCATATAATGTAATCTCGTTTATATATAAATGAGAATAACCCCGGGGAAAATCATTTCAACCGCGACGTTAATCTTGTTGCTGCAAATGGATAAACACGATTGCTCATTAATATAAATAATAATTCACATTAATTATCAGTTATTACTTATGATATGACTCATTATTATTTTAATTAATCTCTTCTTCTTGTGACTCTATCGTTTTCTCTATTTTTTCTTTTCCGCTCTCACGTTAATCTTTCACATCATTTCTCTCTCTTCTTCTTCTGTGTCTATTTGTTCACTTCCTACTTCTCTACTTCTTCTGCTCCACTCAATTGACTCAAAATCTCAAAATCTTCTTCCAAACCACCCTTCGTGAAAAAAATATGCGTACAATCGTGAAAACATGCATTTGAAGAGCGTCTTGAGTTAAAGGTAAAACTCAGGAAGGACGCTGATGGAGGGATCCATATTCTCGAGACAAAATGAGCACAAATGATGACAATGATGGTGCAGTGTAAGAATCTCGCAAGTAGAATATTATTTTTATGGTAAAAATATATATTTATATCTTTCTATGTGATTTCAATTTCTTATCAGTTAGCTAGATGTTTGTGAATATGCGTGTGGTGAAAGTCGTTTTTGTCTGTCAAAAACTTGGTTAATCAAAGTTCATATGTGTGCACGTTTACAGTTCATTTTCAATTTACGCAACACATGTTCATGACATCGGCTTTTTGTCCTCCCTCCACACACCATAATATTTCCAAAAATGTCAACACTATTGCACGGAAGCAATGATATGTCATCTTTGTACCCCGTTATAACTGTGTATTTCTAATTTTTAACTGATTCGTGTGTATAGTAATCTTTCATTTTTCCCGTGTAACTGGTGTAACCCTTTACCAAGTACTGCCTCCTTTTATACTTTCACTCTTCTTTCACTTTTGTACTTCTAGCACAATCAGTTATATGACGATGTACACGAGAAAGCACGTAATTGACGCCATTGTTGAGCTCTCAAATATTGATGCAGTGGTTTTGCGCATTAAAAGGGAACCATTGCTTCACTGGAAGTTGGGAAGTGAACTCTTTGTTTTCGGAGTGGAGTAATTGTCATATCCACACAAACTACACTTACTCGTTAGTATAATGCATGGTACCATTGACTTATTATTCGATATACATGATTATCTATACTTTACTATATACTGATACACTTGTAGGATTTTCTATTTCATCTTCATATTTATATCAACGTGTCAATAACAAGTTTTCACCATCATATCTGTTGTCCATATATTTAGACAATTAATCATTAATTTAAACAGTACTGACTTACCAAATATCTTTGTCTACCAAAGTTTCGTAGGTTGTAGTACAAAAGTGCATGGTTGAACTCATACACTGTTAAAATTTTACGTAACATATATATTATGTTATGTTATATGTACCCGTCCTCATAATATTGTAATCTACATATGTCTAGAGAAGCATGCAAAATAATTTTCGGTTAGCATTCAACTAATATTAGTTGGCAAAGTCTACTGATGTTTGTTCCTACGTAATCTACTAAATTGAGTGCTTCCTTGATTTACCTTTACTAATAATAATAATATAATAATAATATGCATGTGTGTGATTTTTGTGTGATTTTGTAGTCCGGCTGAAAAGGATCGGTCGTGAAAGTAGCGAAAAGTGAACAAACAAAATTGAAAATAACTGATCTTTCACAAATACACCACATCGCTGCCAATTAGTTAAACAGGTAATAAGCAGAGATGAACCTGGACGGTATGCAGATTTCATACCCTGGTATCATGAAATATAATTTCTCAACAACTACAAATATATCTGCAATACAACAATGTATTTTAAAGCTTTTGTACGTACATATCTTGCACTTTTATGTAGTTATGCTCCGCTGATTTGCTTTCACCATTATTTTGGTTCGCCTGCAGTAAATTGGATTACGTTAAGTATCTTTCATAATTTATAGCACGGTTCGGTTTGGTTATTCTCATTCACTGTCTTCACAATTAGTTTTGGTGCTTTATCTCGGAAAAGTCGCCTAGTCCCAAATATGTTTCAGGTTACGCGCACATGGGTCAACAAAAGCAATGACATATTTTGACGAAAAAGACAAATGTTTATCACTATTTATATAATGCGACAAGTTGTTGCACTTTCACATTCCAACATTACAGAAAATGTAAAATACTCTTGGGTCTTTGTTGATTTCTATTTTTTTGTATATATCTTTGTTGATTTGCACACGTCTATTTATTTTTCCAGAGCGCAAAGCCAAAAGAATCGGTTGAAACACTCATTAAAAACTCCTTCACTCTCATCATTGTACACACAACTTGAAAAAATATTTCAACACAGACTTTTTACAGAGACATTACTACTACACTACTACTACAACTACGATTACTACCACAATTACTTCAACAAATCTACTTCTTCATCGATTAATAAATCATTAAGTTCTGTTAAGACTTTTTAGAATCTAAGAAATATTATAGGACAGTACGATAATGATGAACGCGTTGTATTGTTGTGACGCCTCAAAGTTCTCTGTTTCGTCTCGGTGTGTGTCCTTTGTTTCAGTTAATTTTGTTATCATTATTATTATCTCCAGTGATTGTTTTTATATTATTTCCTTGTACTTGTTCACTCGTTTAAATTATTATGAACTCGTTTTGTTGAAAATCAACCATACGGTCTGTTTTACCCATTTGTGTGCACCTTCTATCATCAACCGTCATACTGCGACACACAACATATAGTATCAATCAACTATAGCTCCTGATTCTCACTGAACCCGCCAATGAGAAAAACAGTATTTTTACGTATATTTTTGATGATCTCCCAAAGTGCATTCATACAAAAAAATTAAAACTAAACATATTTTGTGAGATTTCTACTACTTGGGGAGCAGTGAGACAATACTTGGATGTCAAACCTCACAAAACGATTAATTTTTCACACGAATAATGCAAATATATAGAACACATACCAAATCAAGACGCTTACAACGAATTCACACACAGAAATAGGGAAAGAAGAAAGTTTAGGAAAAGGAATTTAGAAAAAATATGTATATTATATTCTGATACCTCACAAGCTTCTTTATACTACTATCATCATCGGGATCGGAATGAAATTGTATTTTTACTTGAATGTATGGGAATATATTATGATAAATGTGAGGGGCTTTATTCAATGCAACTACTTGAAGAAAAAAATAATGTGACGAGAAGACTTTCGTAAAGGTAATTATTCAAACTTTCTTCCGAACGTGAAGTAAAAACATAACTGATGAATGATTTATGAAAGAAAGGATCTGATTGTTATTATACTTGCTCTTGATGAATTTTCGTCTACAACTATATAAGATTGGATTTATTTTGTGTGGCAAGCGAAAAGTAATTTAAAATTTCTTTAATTTTTTTTTCAATTTGCCGTTTTCTTCTACATGTTTCGATAACTTTTAGTAGATTCTCTTATACTGTTATATATATTATTACTACATCTACTCTCTTTTATCCATTAATACGTAATCGAGTATGTACTCTTAGACAAACTGTTAATTTTCACTTCTCGCAAGCAGAATACGAATAGCCTTACAAAATTTAGTTCCTTTGTATTCACCTGACTACTTTCTACTTTACTGACAATAATCGACAGGAGTTTGCAGTTCGGTTTTACATACTATACCACTACTTTACTGCGAATAGAAACCAGTACTACAAAAAAGTTTATGACTGACTGTAATTTTATATGTATAAAAAGTTTTAAAATGATTACTCTCTAATTAGATAATCAGTTGCGCATATAATTTGTGGCTAAATCTCTTGTAAATAATTTGCACATTTAAAAATTCTCTGACACCACACTAGTGCATTAAATGTTGGTTGCATACTATGCAAAAACCATACACGTACACTTTACCTTGGGAATCCTGTATAGGCCTACATATATACTTTATCCGTTCAATTTCGATGATTTCCTCGTTCCCAAATGCATTCCCTTTCTCTGTGTAATTTACCCATACTATGTATATACTATATAGCATGCAAGTATTTGTAACAAAACTGTCATTAACAATATTTTTTGTATTTTTACTGGCGTTTGTATGCTTTTAATATGCTTAAATTAATGCAAGTTAGTAATTGTTATTATTATTAGGAGCAGTAATTTTGTTACAAACTGTCTACTACTTCATTTAGATACTAATGTTTTTGTATAATTAGGGAATATTTTTATCTGTACCACCAAGCCATTTTTGAAGTAGAATAGAATTGTGGGTTTTTGTAACAATTTTTCGGCAATTTTTGAGGTGCAGTGGAAGAGCAAAATATGCCTGCCATTTTCCACCACTGCTCCAGCGGACATATGCACTGTAAAGCTACACAAAACAAGTCCTGTATTTATAATTTTTTGAGATTTCTCGACTGAATTTGTACAGCATTTTGACACTTGACATGCAACGGCAAACTTAATATTTTTGGCCACCAACGCATTAATCAAGTGGACAAAGATGCAATATACGAATGCTCATTTTTGTAAAAAGCAAGCTTTAAAAAGTTCTAGCAAGCACAAGAGCAAGCTTTACAAGGTTGTGGGTTCATGGTTTTTTATAACCATTATTTTCTGCATTTTTGACTGAGTTGGAATGGGTGAATGGTTGAAATATATGAGGAGACTTGCAAAATTAAATAAATGAGCGACCTTTCTTAAAAAAGTTATTTCCGTTTTGATTTGTAGTCAAAATCATTTCCGGTGTCGTTTTTGCAGTTCGAATCATATACGTTCAATTACAAGTTATTAAAATTTATATATACATCTAATTTCATTTGCGATGCTGTCTATATATTTATCCAAGCTTACAACTTTACTCTTTGCCTACAGCGAAATTGTAATTTTAACATGGTATTTTTTGTATTAATTTTTTGTTTACAGCCCGCTTACGAAGAATGGGACGAGCACCTCGTAATTTGTTAACGATTACAGCTAAATAATCAGCAGATGAAGCTACGCCGCACACATTTTTCTCTCTACATTTGCTACACAGAGACAGAGGATAATCGCCTTTCGCGTTATAAAAGCTTGTATCAGACATTGTAACCATATTGAGACATTCTGAAGCTGCCACTTTATCACCAAAATGGCCTTCCTTCTGTAGATAGAAAGTACTCGTAGTGACAGTACACATTTTACTGTAGTATTTGTACATAGACGTAGATTTATCTATTATTTAGAATGGAAACAAGGAAATATTCTTTGAAAGCTGTTGCTGATTTATTAAAATAATTAAAAATGATGTTCAGCTGAAAACACAAGAAAAGATGGCTGCTTTACCTTACACAAACAATGTAATCATGCTCCTCTCGTTCTTCAATATTAAGCAAGACGCAAGACAAAAAGGCCACTTCCTACAATATTTGCACAGCTCCTAGTTCTCTAACAAAATATATATGTACTCTACCTATAGCTTTTAACTCTATATATATTACTTTACTACATGCTAGGCATACAACATTTTATGTCTCAATGTGAAACTTTAATTGTACGGTTTATGAAAATAGGGTTTTACTATTGAGTAATATGTTAAAGTACGGTTGCAGGTTGGAAAAAATGCTGCTATTCAAGCTCGCTAGTTATTACACACATATATAAATGTTGTCACTGTTAACAATCTATTTATCATGACGCTGAAAATAGTATTCCTAAATGTGACAAGATAACTTCAAAGAGTTACTAGTATTCACTTCTATAAAGCTATCCAAAAAATATAAGTAATTTACTGATTCTACCTAGTTAAAATATTTCGCTATTTGTCATAACAGTACAGTACATAGTATTGTATTGTGATAGTGTGCGGCAACATGATATGTGCAATATAATTGTGCATGGTTTTTGTTTGTGCATAACAATTTGACAAGCCTCGCCATACTTAGGCAGAAAAACCAGTCTTTTTTATGACAGACCGAAAATCAATGCCAAAAATTTGAAGTGGTTCACTGTTTTAGAAACATTTAAAAAGTATTTATTATTAAAAATCCTGCTAGTTAAAGTAAAGAAACATGCTTGCGAAGTTGAGAATGTAATGCTCTCAAGATAATGCATTCAGTATTGCTTAAAATATGTCATCTTCAAAGCTAAAACTAATATTTGAGGAAGAAGGGCACGGCTTAAAAAAGTTTACGGTCAGAAATTTTTGAAAGTTTATTGGAGTGGAGGTGTGATGGTTGTGTAATGCTTATGTAAATTTATAATATAAGAGAAATTTTATTGAAAATAATATCAAATATTCCCATTGCTGTAATTCGGGAAGGTATAGTTACTTATATTAAAAATTACCTACCTAAGAACAACATGTTATCTTTAGGCTAAAGCTCAATATTGTTTCGAGATAAGGAAGAATTCTAAAAAAAATATTGACACGAAACTACTGTGACCCTACACAATATATATATAGAACCTATTTCTTGGTAGAATGTAGTGTACAAAAGTTAATACATACCTTGATATTTTCTGTGCATGATTTTTAGTTGTATGTAGCAGTTTAGTTTTTTTAGATTCTGAGGGTAGTTCGTGTAGTTTTAAGGTATTAGTGATTCCAAATCAGTTCACGATATTTATTATAGGTACTGTAGCGAATATAGTTAATAAAGTTCTGTAGATGATATTTTTGAAAAGTTCACTACTACAACTCGCAATATTCTGTCAAGGTGTCTGTATTGTATAGAAGTGTGACAGTTAAAAAATCTTGCGCCAATTTTTTGACTTTACATTTCAAAATGGTGTTTTCGCAACTTGTACCTTTCTGTTTGAAAATAGTTTTGATTTGTGTTTTTGTCTACTTTAAGTATACTATATCATTCTGGTTAATTAAAATCTAATTTGAATTTAATGGAATGGCTCAGAATTACAGGCTGGTTAAGGATGCGTGTTTATCATATTTGATTAAAAATACTGTTATATTATATATGTCACAGGACTGTTCCGATCTGTGTGTACCTATAGGGCTGTTGTAATGATTTTGACGATGATGACGCAACGTGTCTGCATACCTTGCTTAAAAAGATGATACGTAACAAAAAAAACCTTTAACAATACATACATTGACTATACGTGCTTTGTTTTGATATTTTGATAGATAAGGCCGGTTTAGAAGTACCTTTACGTTCCTACAAGCTAGGAAAAGTTTTGTTATTGTGAATCATTTATTTGTTTTGATTGTTGAAGATCTGTTATTTCTTGCAAAGTGTACTAGCTGCCTTGAGCACTTTTTTCTACTAAATACGTAACCGTTTCATCATGTTTAAAACTATTAACAATTACGTCATTCTTCAGTGTTTTCTCAAGTCATTAAGCAGAAAAGCGACAACTTTTCGGGGAAAAACTGCATGCATAGATTTTATAAAATTTTTATTTGTAAGTTCATCATTTCGAGGGAAACAGATCATCGAATGTATTATCGTTACGACTATCAGATTACATATATTATACTTTTACAATTTAGTTTCAACACTTTGACGCACTTTACATAGCATAAATCTTGTAAAATGTTAAAATATATTACTCTTTGATTGATAGTTGTCGAATTATTATCATTACTATTATTTGCGTTTACATTAATAGTTTAAAATATGAAAAGCAAATTAGCGATATTATAGTACGTAATAATTTTTTGTGTTCACGTAACCGTGATTGAAATCTTTTACAATATAAAGAAAATAAATTTTTAAAAAGTGAACAACTTTTCTCCATTGATGGTTTCTTATTGTCGCGTCGCTATACCGTGACATGTTGAGTAAATCGTCTTTTGTACTAGCAAAAGTATGAATAAGCTCCATCGTACTAGCACCAGTGCAGCGTTAGTAAAGGTACGTATTACAGATGATTTGGGCTTTTAACACTAACTTATCTTGCCGACAGTTTGGTGCTTCGTATTGTAATAGGTGAAAGAACAAAGGGCTCAGCTTTAAGTGGTTTTTCAAATCGGTGCACAATAACGTTCCTGTCTTCGCCCCCTGTAACGAGATACTCGCTTGAATAGCTAAAACATGCATTACTAACAGCCCCTTTGTGATGGGACAAGGTTTGGATGCAAGTCGCCATGTCAGGATGATACAAGTGAACGGTTTTGTCATCACTAGCCGTCATTAACAAACCACCGTTGGGACTCCATCTAACTAATCGAATGGAATCATCATGAGCATTTTTATTTTGGAATTGAAGCGCTCCCTTTTTCACGTCCCAGACTGTAAGGGTTCCATCTTTAGCTCCACCTGCCAAGTAGTTTCCGCGGAAGTCAAAGTGAATACTGTTAACTTCATCATCATTTTCTGTAAACTCACATAATAGGCTAGGAACGTTAGCTCTCCGGAGGACTCCACTACTGCCTAACATTCGCACATCCCAAAGACGAACTTTTGTGTCTACCGAGCAAGTGGCTATCGTTTGACACAAATGGTCAAAAATACAGTTAACTATTTCACTTTTATGTCCCTCAAGTGTACTTACTAAGTCGCCACTTCTTAAATCCCAAAGAGCTGCTTTAGAGTCCAATGAGGCGGTAAGAAGGGTATTTCCAGAGGTATCAAACTGAATATTAGTGATGTCTAACGAATGCCCATTAGTGAATCTGTACATCGCAATTCCTACAAGTACAACAGTATATTTTATGAAGGATTTCTTCATTATGTATGTGAAAGGAATATGACTCAATCTCTCTTTGGACGACGTTTTTAGTAAATTATATGAATATTGGCTAACTTTTACCATTTGTCAAGTCATGCACATATGCTACATTGTCTGAACATCCGGAAGCTGTCATTGTAAAATCCGAGCTGGCTTGAGCACACAATATTTTCCCTTTAGTCACTGATAATTTCATTTGGCATTTGCCGTTAATTTGCTGCTGACGAGCTGACGAATTGTCAGCAGGTTTGGAAAAATCCCACAAACGTAAAGTTCCGTCTTCAGATGCGGTTACCGCTTTTTCTCTGTGATTTCAATTGAATATTTTTTTAAACGAAGACTCATTTTCTTCACAAGAAAGTATGCTGCAAAAACTTACGCGAAGTGGCTCATTGACATGGCTGTAATTGGATGAGTGTGACCTTGCAACAAGGATGTTTCTCGCATTCCCCCTAAGTCCCATACGGAGCAACTATTCTCCGCACTACTTGTTGTTATACATCTGCCATAACATAAATCATAACGTGACAGATTCGCCTTTTCCGTAGCTTGAAACTCATTTCTACATTGTACTTTAAGTAATAAAAATTGACTAACTTTCTACCGTCTTTGCTCAGACACATTTTTGTGACTGGGCTGAGGTGAGGATAGAAACTGTACTGCTTGACAAATCTTTTGGAGTAGTCATGTAGGCAGCGTTCTTTGAGTTTTGTCAGGGCGTCAACCAACGCCGTTCTGTGGTTACGAGTTGAAAAGAGCAGCGGCTCGCATTTTAAAATATCATTGGAAAATCGTGACACATTGGATGAATAGTTTAGCTCCAATAGCTCAATGATTTTCTCCTTGTTTCGCCCTTGACAGTCCAAATATTGGAGAATGAGTCCGGGTGGATAGTAACGCAGATGTATGAATTTTAGTACAGCATCCTTAAATGACTTATTACTCCTCTGTTGACTACTTCGCAGAACATTTTTAAACTTGCGACTTGTGGGATTGAGCTCTAGAATGTCTGCTTCAAGTTTGGACAAATCTCTCATTTTCAGAAAAGCACAAGTACAACTTATTCAATAATTTGGTCGAATTTTAAGCGCAAGGCAAAGGTACAACGGTGATGAGTTAAAGATTTCATATCAATCATGATAAATATTTCGGTTGAATAGTCTCACAGCATTTATCCATTATTATTATTGATGTATGTATATTAAAAGTAACTTGGAAACTTCAATAGGGTCAAGAAGGTCACTGCATGATCGAGGCATTGGAAGACAACCCTTTTAAACCACGGATTTTACAGATATTTTGCTTGCTGGAGGTGTGGCGGAAGAAGATGGGGTAATTTAAGACACGAACCGTCTTATACAGTTTTATTACTTTACAAATACAAATTATTACCACTATAATTATTATTATTATTGGATTTATAAGCTTTATGTGTTAACAATAAAGTGATCATTGCATAATTACCATTAAAATATTTGCAGGTAACTTATTGGCGAAGCGTTAAAATTCATTTTTACATAATTTTTCTCGCAACAAAGAGAATGCTTTTTGTCGTCGAGTCGTAGATGTAAGCAATGAACGGTCTATCAACAACAAACTTAATTGCTGTATCGGGGTCGAGATCAAGAGATCGGGCTTGTGCCACGAATGCTGACGCCGCTGCAGCTTCAGTACCTGTTCGTACATTGATTTCACGTTTCAGTGTTTCATGTTATTGTTTTCAAAACTTAAGATTATTGCTACTAAAGCGTAATCACTTGTTACCTGCTTCGTTTATTTCCAAAAACGCTTTGTGAATGATGTTGGTAATGTGAGGACCTTTTTCATCTGACATTCTATCGAATTCCGCCAGCTGGGTCGTCATGCTCGTCATACCTAACTGTATAGTTTAAAACAGAATAAGAAAATAATAATAAAGGTTATCTGGATTTTCTAAACACTAAACACCAACTTTGGCCGGAGAGAGAGATAAGAAAGCAACGTCTTACGTTTTCCACAACTTTGCTGGCAATCAAATCAATATTGGACTCCAACACAAATTTTGGCATTCTCACGTCCACTGAGGTCGATCTCATTATTGCAGGAATACTACCCAATGTGTTTTCTTTGAAACGAGCTTCAACATCTTTTAAGCTTTGTCCTTTATCTGGCAGTAAAACCACAAGGCTATATCTCTGAGACTATAACAATAATAATAAGGATTGGTTTATTATACAAGCAGATGTTTTTCCAATTGCAGTATTTGATGGTACTGTGCATTTAAGGTATCATTTCTCAGTTTGTTATAAATTATTTGTTATACCTTGTAAGGTAAGGCCACAGCCGTCGCTCCCAATTCGGGAAGCCTTGCATATTTAAATCTTCGTGTTCTGTCCAGACGCATCATGTTTACTGGTACTTCGTTTCCAGCAATTGTTGTAAATCTTTCTTGGCTTGTGTTTTCAGGATTAAATGTGAACTTCCACTCACCCTTGAAGTGAATGGCATTGCAAAGAATCATCAGCGTTTGATTGTTGAGCATGGCTTGAACATTCACAAGGACAAAGTACTTTTCGCTTATTAGTCCGTCAGTAAGGATTTATATTTTTTATCTGCATCTTTTTTATTACCTGGTACAACAATGTCTTTAACCCGATCCCGTGTTGCAGTTCGAATCCAATTGTTGACCGTGTTTGCTGCTTTTTCTGTGTCACCAAAATTCACTTGTTCAGCATCGGCAAAAAAATGTTGACGAATTGCCTGCAGAAAACTAGGTCTGATGGGATACAGCTGTCCAACATATATCCGGTTCGCCACTTGCAACTGTACCCCTCCCTCCTCGTCAGTATGTTCCTGGGTATTTTTATAGAATGCAAAGCATTTACTACGTGTTTGATGTGCAAATAGTACCAGTAAACTATAATAAGTTTTACAATAAAATAATCACCTTTAACGCCGTGATAAGATCATGGTATCCCTTATGCAACTGCGGCTCCGTTACATCTTTAGTTATTCGAAGCCCCGTTCGAATTTCTTGCTCCGTATTTCCCGTTGTTCCTGCCATGAGCATGGCCAAACCAATATCCACACTCAACGGGGAAAATAAAACATTTTTATTTTCAAACGTGGAATTAAATTCCTCAGTGTTGGTAGCTACCAGGACCTAATTGTCACACAAAATACTACAGTTAGTCCTTTACATTTGGGACCCACTCAATGAAAGTCACCGCGCCAATAAACTAACTAGTCTTGCAGCGAAGTACCAAGTGCTCTTACTTTGTAGACATCTCCTGCAAACAAATTCCCTGACTCTACAACTCGTTGGAGTTCCAACGATCTGCTTTCTCTTCTTCCCACCACATTTCCGCCCAAGCCGAGTAACACAAGTATCGCCGCCGCTTGTGCTAGCCTCAGTCTGGAAAAATCTACAGATAACGAAAAGCACTGATGAACTATCCATCCCCACCTCTCTGGCAACGCCTTCCGTACTCAGTATTTCAGTAAAATGTGTACAACCCTTACCGTCATGCATATTAACTGCCCTCTGCATGTAAAGTTTGTTTCGTATCTACTATTTCGATTGATATTTGAATGCCCCTTTTAATTCCCTGTGTAATTATTATTAGACACAAATTTTCGTTTCACACACAGATATTTTTAGCTACTTTAACTTTGCTCCATGCAGCACACAAGAGGCGCAACCTAGCAGAGAGATGCAATGTATGTGTATACTGATGCTGACGTACTAGTCCTAATGCTATGAAAAGATTAAAAGATAAAAGCTATTTTTTCATTCCTCTTTTGTACAGCATATAAGCAAGCCTGTTATAAAAATGTTATGCAAGCAAACAATTTATTAGCATTCCCGTGTCTTTCGTACACCCTCAACATTTATTGTAGACGATATTGTTATACACAATGATGGTGTTGAAGACGTTTTGTATATTGTTAGGTAATAACACTCGAGCAAAGAAGACAACGAAGCAAGTATAAAAGTAAAATATGAAAAAAAAATCTGTCTTGTGTGGCATTCTCATTCTTCTCTTTTCTTTTTCTTCATGCTGGATGAGTTAATAGGAACGTGTGTAAACGTGGCTTCTTCGTTGGAAAAAGAATTATGAATCGTGCTAACAATAAAGTAAAGCAGCGAGCTAGTGTGAGTATGTGTGTAGCAGTCAGTCGTGATTGTTGAGCAAACTAAAATCGCATTAAAAACTTAACCTTGTGCTTTTCGCCTTCGTTTTGCTTCGCTGATTATAATTATTACGAGTGATGGAGATGAGCAGTTTGTTTGTGATTACCACTGACGAGTTGGCCGATGTAACATGATAATGAATAACACAGAGTCGACGCACAGAGTATGAAAAATGCCTGTTGTAGTGCAAGGCAAAAGTTGATGTTGATGATCACGGCTGTAATGAGAATGGCCCGTTTCCTATGGAAGAAGCGTGGGATCAGGATAATAATGAAAAAGCTAATAATGCCTACTTATAACAGCCATTAATGAATGAAAGAGTTTGATGTGAGCTCTAACTGCA
>JAHZNE010002968.1:0-26515 GCA_027744055.1 Callyntrura sp. NNG-2020
ATACATCCACATTATAAACATGAGCTCTTTAGAACGAACATACAAAATATGTTTTTAAATATTTATTGGAAGCTTAGTAATGAGACAGCAAAATGTATGCGCTTATGCCTTTCGTTTCCAGAACCTATAAACGTACTTTGTATGCATTCCTCTCTCAGACAGAAAAAAAGTTGGTCTTCCAGAAAACTAGCAAATTTCCCGTTGGTAGTCGTTCAGGTCACGGAAATATCCCCATTTAACTGGATTATCTTCATTTTATAATACCATCTGTGTAGACTTCACTTTTATATTGGCATGAAAAGAAGACAAAGCGGGAAGAACCTCTAAAATAAACCTGGTTTTACCTACAGAGAGTAGCAAACAATCAGGAAATCTGTTATGCATGCACAAATACATTTATCATGAGAGTTGATATGAGTATACAGACAGACACACACACACACACACACACTTACAACAAGAGATAAACTGATATTGACCCAGCTCCCAAGAGCGAGGAAAAAATCTGCTAGCATTTTCTCTTACCTCGTTTTCTCATTTTCTTGAGCAAATTGTTTTCTTTCTTTCTTTCTCGTTTTTGAGCAACAATTTTTCTTTGTAGACTAATAAGATTTTTTTCATTGTTGACCCTTACCACTAAAAAGACGGTCACCGTCCCAATACCAGCATTAGCGCAATCCGTCTTAGTGTGTTTGCAGAACGTCACGATTTACCCAAGATGTTTGCTTTTCCCCCCTGATGTTCTGTTTGCCCTTTATCTTTTCTGTCGTGTTACTTAAAATGAAAAAGTAGTACAGTTGTTTAAAATTAAAATGTGTCACATACCCTGGTTTATCGGAGTGAAAAAAGGAGGGTCCTCTTTGGGTCGTGTCATTTTATGCAGAAATTTAGACCCCTTTTCACTTTCACAGAAACTATCCATCGATCTAGTATTCGAGACGCCAGTGGTACATTATCAGGACAAAAAAAGTAGGTCGTGTCTGCTACAAAGAGGTTTGGTATGATACCCATGCATACTTGTTTCTCCCTCACACCAGGGTACTTAGTCTACCTCGAAATATGTGACATGACATCTGCAAACTGTTTAAAGAGCAGTCACACTTGTTCATAAGAGAACAAGGATTTGACATTTTATGTTTGAAAGGTAGTTTTTTAAAAGCCCTTTCATGCTATAAGCTTGTATTCCTTTTCCCCTTCTCTTCTATCATCATACGCATACCATTTGCACGCTAATGCTGCTACTTTGTTCCTCCTATTACAGTTTTTCCTCCGTTTACTTTGTCCACTATATATAGTATGTACCCAGATGAAGTGACAATCTTCACTTTTTGGAAAGCGACAGATTTGTCTAGCATATAAGTCTTGTTTCGGTTTTTTACTGACAAGAGTATAAATTTACTCAGTCAGTACCTCAATCCAGCCTCAAGAAAAGTATTGTCTTTTCTCTATTCGATTGATGTTTTGTCCCGTCTTTTCCCATCAATTCCATTTTCACCATTCTTCCGATGCAGATGAAAAGAAGGTTTATAGTTGTCTTCTTGATAATCTGAAAGAAGGACCTCAAGTGTCTCTCATCCACCTAGGAAAAGGTTGATAGAATGCATATCTGTGTGTCAAGATGTTTCTTCTGGGGTCTTTTATACAATAAGTACACACTCCTTTTCTTTCAATCCTGTGAGAATATAAATATTCGACTTTGACTCAAATTTCCCTGCATCTGGAAAATAATAATAGAAATGCATGCACGCAGAGGCCAAGTCGGGGAGGTATAGGACAAAGTAAAATAGAATAAGTGGTACCCTACCTTACCCCCTTTCTGTTCTGTTCCCATTTCTCAGTTTTGCTTTACCTACCTCCCTCTAACAACATTCATACTGATACTCACTTATGCAAAAGACGAGATTTTTTCCCGAGTTCACATTCACATTCAGTGGGTTTTCCTATGGTACTACTTTTTGCACTTTGTCGTTAGCTCTTTTCCTTGTACAGAGCACACTCGCTACTAGCTACTCCGTAGATACGCTAAAGAGAAGTACTAGAAGATTTTCCTTTCTGCTGCTCCTGCTCCTCCTTTTTCTTTCTTTTGACTGTCCTTCTGTTGCTGCTAACCAAAAAAAGCAGCAGTGTGAGTGCTTGTGAATTTTATTGAACTTTAGTTTCACTTTCCTATGCATACATGTTGTACTCTTGTACGTACAAAACAGACCTACCGCCGAAAGCAGAGCAGCAGTTGTGCGCTAGAAATATAGTATTTTAGCATAACGATCAACTTTATTTCGACTATCGCATGTGAACAGTCAAGTCATAAAATGGCAAGGTGACTTATATACTTTTAGCTAGGTTTGCAGGAACCAAAAATACTAGAAGACAACGTAGTCCCACACACACACACACCGACACGAAGAAAGAGAGAGACAAACCTTCTTTTGCATTTTTTCATGAATGTGATGTGTGTGTGTACATGCACATAACTATACATTTTGCCTTGCTCCACACGATCATCGTCAGTTTTCTCCTTCTTCCTTTTCCGCCATGTCTTTATAGTGTGTATTTTTTGCACTCCACGGGGAGCCAAGTAAATACTTGATGCCCTCCATATGTATGCATGCAGTGTATACATTCCACTTATAAAACATTATTTCAATCCTCCAGTGAATTTTTATACATATTTTCCCTTTACTCTTCACTAGTCCTCAAGCAGCATCACGGGGGTGGGGAGGCAAAGTTAAAAATATATATACATACATATATTTTTAGAGAGACATCCCAGCAAGAAAGACTACCAGATCCATTCACTTGAAAAAAAGGAGGATGAAAGGAGTTTGTTTACTTGCTTCACTTTCCCCTTCCCTTCATCCTTCTAGAGTAACGTAAAGTACAACTGGGCTCGTATACCATACACTAGGTAATAGGAAGGAGACATCAGCAATAATAATGTACCTATCCTTCTTCATCCTTCTTCTTTTGCCCGAGAGTCTCCAGAGACAAAAAAGAAAAATATCCTACATGCCCACATATACCTCTACATCCTGTATAGAAAATAGGATGCAATGTAGTTGTAAATTGTAAAATAAGAAGGCCTATGGTGATGAGCACAAAGAAAAACGAGAAGCAGCATCCACCACCAAGACTCAAGGCACCAGTGTAGCGGAATTTCGGCCAGCCATATAATAGTACTAGAAGCGCTGTATGTTTTTTTCTCCTTTTAGGATGATATTTGCCGTTTGGGTAAGGTATTGGTACCGCTGCTGCTGGTGCCCATATTAAAACTTTTTTTTCCTGAACATCCAACAAATAAGTATGGTTGAAGGCACACACAAACTCTGTTTATTTTATTATTACCGTAATCATATTATTTTACTGTGTGTGTCGTGTCGTGTGTTTTTAGGCATGTTTTTATAGGTATGCCTGACTTGGTGTGTGGTTTATAGTTTATGTATGTAAGCTCGAATGTGGAACAAAGTAACGAGTACAAAGCAGGACTTTTTTCAGACATGGAAATGTAACAACAGTGTTGTTCAATATTGCGCGAGCAATTTGCATTTTTCATATAGTGCCCAAAAAGCTATAGAGAGTGCTTTAGTTACTGAAATGTTTGCAACAACTCTCAACGTGTCATATCTGTATTATGGTGTAGGTATACAGCACAGATGCGGAGATCGTTAGAGGGTAACATATTTGGTACTTTATATTGTCCTTTTTGTTTTATAAGTTTTGCAGTCGGGGTATTACTAATGTGCCCTACTCACCACATGAATTTAAAGATGGGCCCCAGTGAATTATTTGGGGATCACTTTGCGGAAATTCCTTTTTATTATCCTAGGCTCTGTGTGTAATTTAAAATGATGGGTTTAGGAAACAGACATAGATCAAAGGTTTTGTCTGGAAATTATAACTAAATGTTTAAATGTTTTAATTCTGGGATATTATCAAGTTAATTATTGTGGGTATATGTATGTACATGAGTACATGTACGATTTAAGCTCTTTCTAGGTAGACATGAAACAATACCCACCTACAAGTCTATGTAATTATGTGTTTAAGCTCGTGGTTTATGTATTTATAACATTTCAGGACTTCATCAAAAAGTAGTATAAACTTCTGTAATGCTTTTTGACAATACAACTTAATTACGCTTGTCGGCTAAATTCGGAGTTCATTTGTATTTGTTTCTGTTTATTACAGCTAGACTGTATACTAATATGTACGGATGAATGGATTCTAATGTACATTCTTTGTATCGTGCCAAGCTATAGCTATGTACTGCTTTCATGTTTTTGCCTAATTATTTTTTAATAGTCGGATGGAATTTAAATTGTCTTAAAATCCGACAGAGACGTGCATACAGCATATTTTGTAAACCACTCAAATACATTTTACTTTCGCACAGATTTACAATATGTCAAACGGATATAATGCTTTTGTGGGAACAACGTGTGTGTACGTTCAAAACTTTTTCTAGCATTTGAAACTTGTCAGAAAAACATTACAAGTTACTCTTTGAGACGATGCAGAAACAAAACTGCAAAAGCCTTCCTGAAGAAGTGGGAGTGTCATACGCACTACATTGCTTTCTACGAGAACACCAACGTTGAGTTGCATTTGCATGTTTGGGAATGCGATCCCAATGATTTCGTAAAGGTAGGGCTGGGATCCTGAATAATTTCACACACTCTGCCATCCCTATCAACCACAAAAAACAACTCCCGTAAATAATTCTTGAGGCACAAGAGGGGAGACGTGTGTTATTACTTCCGTTATTTCGTTGTAGTGGCCCGACTCGCACTTTATTGTGCGTATGCTGTACGTGAAATCAAAGCGGTGATGCTGATAGCATAAAATATATTGGCGTGTGGGTTCGTGTTCCTTGAATACATTATAAAGAGATAGATAGTCAGACACCCTCTTATCGGGCAACCGTCCTTGTATTTTTCTCTCTCCTGAATCGGACTAGCAGCATGCGTGTACTCTAATGTTTGCATACGTCTTGGTGTGATTAATGTTTTCATGTAACGGTAACCAACCGCCAAACAAGTGTAGTAGGTTGTAAAGCACTCACAATTTTTTTGCTTTCCCCATCCTCCTCCTTTTCCGGTTACGCTACAAGTCAAGTGCTCAAGTAAATATACTTGTCGCGACGATGTTAAACGAGATGTGGAAGAGTACACACGTAAACACCAAACCAGCACTCAACCACACTCCTGCATGCCTTGTATAACCTACCTGGAAGAAAATGAAGGGGAGGGAGGGTAAGGTTTGATGATGGTGAGAGAAGGAAAGTAAATGTTCCTCGGTGTTTACAGCTAACCCAACACTGGATCCCCTGATTTGGATCAAGTTTTCCCCTTCTATCCTTGCTTATCGTCTAATGCTCTTCTCCACACATGATTACCAGAACCATCTCGCGTTCCAATATACTTCCGCGCATTTAATTTCTAGCAGCAAGGCACACACAATCTAAAAAGCGTTCCAAAGTCAACCTGAACTTGTGGGCTGTCTGAATAACAATTACATATTTGAAGAACTCCATGAAGGTTGTGTGCTGATACTTTCCCCTTGTGTAGCACCAGTTGACTATCCGATTTACCAGCAAGTTTCACCTCGCTCGCTCGGTATGGCACGCACAGAGAGAGAGGGAAAGAATTACCTATTATGCATATAAGTCTGATGGGTACACACACTGGAGCCAAGTTAAATATGAACAAGTTTCCCCTCATTTCATTTATCTCTGCTAACATTCCTTCGTGTAAACACTACACATTGACTGAAATGTCTGACTGCATTTATAATGTAGCACGCGTGTGCGTCCGTATATAGCAATGTGGCAGCAAAACTTGCACACACACGAAACTTTGCTGAGGCTTTCACTTTTCTCTGTTCTTTCGTAGTATAATGGAGAGTCACGAAGAATTCCACGACATTTTGCCTATTAGTAAAGCTTTAGAGTGCGTAACTCTTTCTAGGCTGCCGAATTTCAAAGCAAGTGCGCACACTTTGAAAGCGCTTTCAACCGGCAGATATCTTTCTGCTCGGGTACAAATTTTTGTGATATGAAATAATTTTGGATCTGGTCGTGTAAGCCAGCGGAGCTATTCCGCTCACAGTAGCATTTTGTTAGTATAAAAGTATTTATGTATGCGTAAGTAACGTGCCCACACTGGCACACGTTCCCTGTGTGTTTGCCTGTGTGTGTGCAGGGAAGATAATGCATGATAAATGCTTTTCCTCTTTTTCGCTGGAAAAAGTTTCTACTTGAAAACTTTGCTTAAGCTTGGCCCGGCCAACAGCAGAAGGAAAAACGACAAATGTAATATTTAAATTGATAAAAATAAGTTGATCGTAATATGCATAACATATATGTAGGTACATTTAACACTAGTAGGCTCTTTGGTTACACATTTTAACCAAATGTTTCGGTGTGATCGTCCTCTTCCACAGGGCAAGCCAGAGAGCACAAACATCGCAGACAAACAGACACGCTCATATTATTTAAGTATACAAATGGCAAAGTAGCACATAAGCATTTTTGATGAAAAACTTGCTCTGTCTCACGTATTTTTCCGAGTGTGCAGATAACGTCACAAGCACAGAGAGTTTATGCATTTCCTGTGTAAATGTATTTTGAATAGAAAGCGACGGGGAATGAAATAACCGTGTGTATGTAGTTTCCTACTACGCTACATATTACCTTCAAATTACTGTGTGTATACAAAGTTTGTGAGTGGTAAAGAAGATACGCATGATGAGGACAAACCCTCTCCCAAAAATAAAAGTAGACCTTCAAAAGCTTTCACTGCAAAACGTAATTCTGTTGCTGCAACACACGCACACACTCGTCTGTTCAAGCTCACAAAGGCTGAACTCCTTGAGAAAAGATAAAGCTTTCTGAAAGGACGATCAAGAGAAAAAAGAAAAAGTCAAAACTAGTAATCTCAAAACGAGAAGAAGAGGACGTAACGAAGGAAAAAAGAAAGTAAAAAAACAAAAAATGTAAAGAAGGAAATGTTAGGCTATCATCTTCTTTTTAAATAAAGATGAGCGCTTCTTGTTTTGAGTATACAGGAAAAGACAAGAAAATGCATAATGGAAGCTGCCGACGTGGCAGCCGAGAAAAAGGTTCAAGTAGAGAGACTCCAGGCATAACCAGCAGCAGTAGACAGAAAATGTAAAAAAAAACTAGAATGAAAGTGAAAATACACAATATGTGCGATGATTTCCGTCTCTCTCTTTCTCTCTCTAGTGCTTTTTTGCTTCTAAAAAAATCATGCCCCTCTAGTTGCTGAGTACTGGTTCTCCGACAAGCCACATTAGCCAAGAAAGAGCACCTATTTTATTGAAGAAAAATTCAAGCTCCCTCTTCAAAGTTGCTGTTTGAAGAAAGCTATTTTGACGACTATAGCCAAGTTGCTCATGCATGCGTATGTCTTTGTGTTTACAGAAAGGACACACGACGTCGCGTGTGTGCCCCTTGTAACTAGACACATTTACGTACGCATATATTCATGCATCTTGTGTGCATAATATTCCTATAAATTTAAATGACAAGTTCTTCCAAATAGAAAATGTCACCAACCGGTAACGTCAACTTTAATCTGCTGCTACATACATTTTTTACTTTCCCCTTCGTTCCATTCATTGAGTTAGACAGGCCAGTAAATAGCCGCGTTGTCGGCTCCACGTTCTTTCTATTTTGTACTGCTATACAGTCAGTACGCAGCCAAAGAACAACACAAGCGCCAGCAGATTAAGACTTGTTCCAGAACAATGAAGTAGTAGGTGCCCTTTCAAGCATATTGTCCAACTGGCGGCATTTTCAAAATGGAGTTTTGTATCAGTAAAAATTATCCATGTACACATTACATAAATGCACATAACTTGCTGGTAAAAAGTATAATAGATGTGCTGCTGTAGTGTTTTTATATCCGGCGAGAATACATCAATAATCTGTGGAGTATGTCACCAAAGGCAGTTAATGTTGATAAAAGTGCCTGTTTCAATCTCTCCAGAAACCAGCAGAAGACTGGTAGTCGTCGTCGTCTTCCTCCTTGTCGACGTCTAGCTTTATTTTAGCTGTCACTTTTCTACTTTCTTTTCTTTTTAAGCGTACTATTCTTTTCTATTACTACTACCACCACCACCACCACCGTATAAGCATTCTTTCCTCCTTTCGAAGGCTCATCTAATAAAAAATTTAGAGGAAGGAGAGGAAACGTGAAAAAGCATTAGTTTCTCAAATGTCACGTTCGTTTCATCATGAATCATGAAAAAGTGGAGGAAGTGTCTGGTATTTAAGTTATTGTATATTATATGTGCATAAATGTCTATATTTTCCTATAGTTTTGCATATCTTGCCCACCAGACACTAAAGGTTCTTCTTTTCTCCAGACGGATACGCCGTTAAAATCCCTCTACTACAGGAGCATGACTGCTTGTCCCATACATCTGACGCTCTATATGGTGTATAATGAATTAGTGGATAAACCTTTAACGTACGTAAGTGAAACGCAGTTTCTCAACAGAGCCGACTTTTTGTTTCTCCCTTCTATCCCTCTCCATTTATTATGAATATGCCTGTTCCTCAAAGCAAAGTGAAAGTCAGCAACACCTTTCATCATTTTTTCACTCAAGTTTATTCAAACTTTAAAAAATGTGAATTGTTTACTTTCACACTATACCGACAGGTAAGTAGGTAACGCGTAAAACCTAAAACGTTGTTTTCCCTTGGTCCCTTTGTCTGGTGCTCATATACACGCCAATGCCGACCAACTATCTGGTTTATGTCTGCTTACTCTTACTCTCCTAAATAGTCGAGTATATCATCCCCGTGAAGCACCACTTGAACGTATTAAGCCGTTTTAGAACAGTATCTCCCGAATAGCTTTTCGGTATCTATTGGAACGAAACGAAACCCATTTGCGAAAAAGACTGTAGTAGTAATGCTAACATTACGCATTATAACCCATTCAGGGATACTGTTATTGCCATTCTTAAATGAGCTTTGCGTGAATATTTATAACATTGAAAAATGGGAAAAAAGGTTTGCATAATGAAGTCGCTTTCACTATCACACCATCGTGCTGTTCCCGTTTTTAATATAAAAAAAATCTTAAAGTACGTCAAAAGTCGCGTGTTTTAATTTGTTGTAATGATAATCGCTAGTGGTGGTGGCGATGAAGATGACGATGGAATTTTTTTTGCACACTTGAAAAATGAAATAGCCTGATAGTTGTCGTAGTAGTAGTAGTGCTCTCCTTTATTTCCGTGTCTCTCCACACAATAGCTTTCTCCTTAAGTATTCCTTTCATCACTTTTTAATTTTGATAAAACAGCTCTTAATATACTCCCAGCACTTCATTATAACTAATGTCATGATGAGTAATCATAAAAGTGAAACACACTCTTTTTCATTATAATAATAAGGACGAAAGAAAGCGAGAGCTACTTGTCCGTCTTTCACAAAAAATGAAGAAGAAGCACTAAAGCAAAGTACTTCGTTTCTTCTAAGGGATCGCTCTGATTTTGACACATTTTACCCGTGTACCTATCTGTATGTGTCATCAAAACACACAGGGTAGATGTAACCTGGGTAAGACGAGATTCGCCGGAAATTGAGCTAGCTAATGTGAACTTTGTAATGGCGCTGCTAATACTTTTAATGGTAGTAACTGCACAACTACCCTCATATCCGAGCAAAAAGTAAAAAACTTCACTCTACGACAATCGAACCGTCTTTTTAAAAGCAAAATTTTTGCCTATAGACGAAATGTCATGTCTGTGTCGAAATGAAAATACAAAACTGAGCAAACAGACAATAAAACTGGCGTCGTTGTTGCTACGGGATTTTTTTACTTTGCGCAAAAACATTCAAGAAAACGGGGAATGGAAGCATCCTCGTGTCATTATTATTTCGACTGCCATTATCGTTTAAGACTATAAAAATGTTTAATATTCCGAGATGAAAAGAGACTGCCAGTATAGAGATGTTTGCTTTAGAGGTAAATGAGAATCTAAATGAGAACTAGTTCCGCCAAATAAAGATGATTTTCTATACACCGCTTTAGTATATGGCAAGCCGTTCATTGGTACATTACTTGGTGAATATTTTACCAACACTTTTGCAACAGAACGTATCATGCATAATTTATTACGTCCGCATAACATAAGCATGAAGCACGTTTACGTATGCGTAAGTACCGCACGGAAAGAAGCCGTAACGGTCCCAGCCAAATGCAGTACAAGAAGTCGAGTGCCGTTGCTGTTTATAAATGGTTCAGGTACCTATGATAAGCAAGACCAAAAGACCAAAAATATCTCATTTAAAAAATAATACTATCCAGTTACTCCGTTTATTTTCAGCAACGACAAGTTGTCTACCCTCCAATTTATTAAGGCTGTCCGATTTGTCAAAAGTTGATAGCAGGGAAAAAGGGCCGTTCACTTTCCCTTTTCTACAACTGCGCCAAGAACATCAGGCTTTTGAAAGCTCACGTTTAATATGTTCATCATCAGCAGTAACAAAATATTTTCATATTTATACGACTACTCCCCATGACCATGTCGGTTTACATTTTTTTCGCCACAACTTCCAACAGTTTTTTTTTCTTTGTATAATACCTCAATTGAAGACCGATGTTTTGGAACACACATTGTGTGCTGTCACAGATAGACATACGACATGCCGCATACAAAGTGGCGAAAGCATAAAAAGTGTAGTAATGAACTGAAACAACCTCTCTTGCTGCCTTTTATGGAAGAAGTATACCACTGCTATTTGTGCCGCCTACGAGTCCGGGAGACATTGCAGCAGTACCGGGAGTACAACAAAACCGCAGTCATTCAGATATTTTTGTATGACATCCACTCATGCAGATTCATAACTCAGACCCTTTTATGCTTTTATGCTAGCACCATTTTGGGTAATGTAACAATTTAAAAAACCAGGACGGAACAACATCATGTTGGGGTACTACAAATTGAACGATACAGCAATATTGCCACAAAAAATCCTGGCATGTAACAGAAAACATGGTCATTTTGAAAAGACGTGATTGTATGACATACCCAAGCAAGGCTCCGGTTGTATTATTGCTAGCTGGGATGCAACACTAGGAAGGAGCGATAGGATTAATAATAGTAAGCTTCAGAGTGTATACACATTTACGTGTGTAACATCAAATTTAAATAGGTACATACATACATTGTATACGAATTCAGTTATATGTTTATTATTACACTTTTATAGTCTTGTTTGCTGGCGGTGCTGACTACACACTCTCTCTCACTTGACTGCATTCAGTACTTAAGTTCAGCTGTTGTTGTGCACTTGTCATAATTTATTGTAACGTAACGAACACTCTAATACATACGAATTGGAGGCAATGGAGAGAAGTATTGTCGTATTTTTTCTAAGGACAGTTGCTCGCTAAATATGGCGCAAAGCAATTGTACAAGTATCATACATTTTTTGCTGACTATAAGTGTACCAGTCAAAAGAATACAAACTCCATTGTGGTTCCATTCCCAGAACGAATGATTGATTGGTTATATATTTAACTTCAAAAAAGGCATAGACAAGCTAGTAGTTTTAATTCATCATCTGAATATATAATTATCAATTTCTCTCTTTGCGGTATAGTAGTTTTCATTTTTTCAGGGATGCAATTTTCTATTTAAATATTTATCTACCGCTAATAGGATCTATATTGATTCTGAAGAACAAAATGCGCACCTGTTTTTAGGTACATTATTTCATTCCCTTTCACTTATGATTCCACCAGTTTTAGTTATATTGCATCATTAGTATTATGGGACTATTTTCGTAAGTAACGACCTAAATTGTTGTGAAACGTGGACTACCTACTTAATCTTGTTACAACATTACTTGCGTAACTTCCGCCTTTTACAGCTTGCCACATCTGTCATTATTATTTATTTTCTGTTATGTACACTTCAACATTTAGTAAGACCGCTATTTTTAAATCAGATACGTTCACACGCTTCCTCCTTCAAAGTTTAACCGTTGGAGTTTCGTAATAGCATAATTACAATTAATTTCAACGTCGTTCCATCGTGGCATACAGTTATATTAGGAAAGCCGTCCATTATGATTGTTCATCTTTGAAAAAATAACCGTACCAAGGAATACGAACACACATTTTGTGTGTTCGTCGTATGTCGTACGTCGGGAATGTATATAAGCACGTATTATGATAATAGTGCAATAGAAAATATGGGTCAAGGGAAAGTGGAAAGAGAAAAATTGAAAGAAAGTATTCTACCAAAAAATGATGGTATGCCTATTTAATATAAACGATGGCAACAGTCGTGTTGGGGGTAGTTTTACTTACACCCGGCATAACAGCATATGCTTACACTTTGTTAAATATTATTTAATAGTATTTTTTCAAAGAAATACCTATGTAGTGTTCGAAATATTGCCTGATTTCACTCAAAAATATTTCGTAGTGTGCAAAAAACTCAAGAAGTTGTCCATAGTCGACGGACTCTACAGGAATAGCAAAGCAAAACTATTTACAATTCTCCATCCACTATAACTGCTACTTATTACCATTTTCACCATCATGACCGTTCCCTATTTTTTTCGTACAAACGGGCCTCGCGACCACTAAGGTACAGCAGTTGCCCTAACAAGATCCACTTCTACTTTTTCTTTTTGCCATTTATGCACAAAACACAATAGTAAATCCCGGGAATGATGCACACGGCTGTTTTACTTTTTTCTCTTCTCTTTTTTACGAGAAAAAGAAGCGGAGGAGACGAAGAATAATATTATAGGGAATAAAGTACGCCAGAGGAAAAATCTGCCACCTAACCGGCTGTGTGCGGAGTATATCCAAGCAGCGGTAGATATGTAGTGCCTCCTAATATTTACGGTGCTCCAGCTGAGTAGGGTCTTTCGGAATGAAAAATGTTCAACGAGCTGGAAGAAGAATGTATATAAAAGACAGCGAACCAGACAATGAGTGTAGCACTAACCTGACGATGAAAGGAGGCAGGCGAACGAGCGGGCGGGCAGGCAAGCATAAGATATTTTTTGTGGTGGAAAGTGTACAAACACCAGACAAGACATACTCCAACGCAAATACACACAGAGCGCGCTGGGGGGAAAGAGGGTAAGAACAGCACACTAGAGAAAGAGCCTATTTGTAGGAGCTTACTCGAAAAAAAAATAGTGCATACGCTGCTATGTGGGAGCTTGTGTGGTATGCGTTGATGATGGCAATGGTTACATCACATCACATATCTTTTTTTCTCTTTTTTTCCACTACTTTCACTATCATCGCTACTTTCTTCTTCAATATTGTTCCTCTGGTTGTTGTTCCATTATTGTGAGTATAGTCAAGGGAAAAAGTGGTAAGAGAAGACGAAGGCGGATACCAAGAATGTACAAAAGAAGCTCAGCTGCTGCTTACTCCTACTGTACCACTGTTTTATTTGAGGTACTGCTTTCTGTGAATGGCAGTATTACAAACCCAGAGACCGACTTACCATCATCATCGTCGTCGTCGTTACTGCCGCACCGCCAGCCGACAACAAAATAATACACATGGCACAACGTTCTATGCCGCTGCTGGTTTCGCGTTTGTACATTCATAAGAATAAAAGGATAATAGGGATGGGTAGAGGCACAACAACAAAGACTGGGGAAAGTGGAGCATACATTATACATACTTTATATTTGTTGGAACGAAAATTTTCTCGTTTTTTTTCCTTCTTCTTATTACATTGGAATGCTATACAAACCAGAATGTGGAAGATAATGATGACGACGAGGATGATGAAAAAAGCAGGGTACACACATACACACACAGCGAGAGGAAGAAGCGGCATCATGACAATGCTGATCACGACGATGATGAGTTTTAGTCTGGTCACCATTGTGTGTGTAATACAAAAGAGCTTGGTATATTGCCTCGCACACAACATATCACATCATCATTGTGAGTTTTTTAATAAAGCTTACAAAGCGGAACCGGAAAGAGTTTCTGGGCTTCTTCTATATCTATTGTGGGAAAGTTGTACAATTTGGGGAAAATGGGTGCACACGTAAAAGAAGTATTTTGTCTAGAAAGAGAGAGACGAGAAAGTATAACACTTTTTATTTTACGTATTATTGAAACGCATGGGTGGCCACAATAATATTTTGGCATTTTCTCGTCGGACATGAAAGCATTTACCAACCACACAGAATGCCAAGTTGAGCTTGGACGTGGAATGTGCTAATATGAAATCCATGTAGCATGTACATTACCAAAAGGACCAAAAGTAAGGATATAATTTATGCACAAGCACATATATCCTTCATTGCAATACGTACCGTACACACGGTCTTCCATTTGAAGGAGTAAATACCAACGGCAAGAATTTTCTGCTGGTGGCGGCTATAAACATGCACAATTTGCCTAGCATCCCGCTTTCCCTCGCTTCTTCGAAAACTGTCTAGTCTGTTACCACATGTAGCGAGTGATTATACCCGTTTTCTTTTGTACAACTTTAAAATACTGTTTGTACACGGGGAAAGAAACAATGGATGGAAAGTCTGCTGTAAAGAAACTAGTTATAATGACACCTTAGAAAAGAGAGAGAATCTTGAATCTCCTCTTTTCTCTCAACCAACTTCTCCCCGTGTTTGTTAAGAGACGTAGTCTTAACATTCTTCAAAAAAATTCTTTTTAAAAAGTACTTAAAAAAGAGATTTGCAACGTCCTTCAGTCGTTTTTGTGACGAGATAGAAAACTGAAAAATTAATTTTCCTTTTTTTATCGCCTCCCTTTTATCTCCTTTAAATAAAAGTGGTCGGGAAAGTTTTATTCCAATTTGTAGTCAGTTTCTTACATACGACTGGTCTTGTAGTGTCTAAGTCTTCCCTCAATGGCTCTAAATTCAAGTGTTTTTGCAGTATAATTGGTCCACAACTTTCTTCGTAATGGAAAATGATGGCCTAATTTTCTAACTTTCTTCATTCAGTTTTTTTTAATTCAACCTCTTTTCCCTTTCATCTTTACCCGCAATCATGCTGCCGTTACACAGACCTCCACAATTTCCGTCTTTCCTAAAATTGTCTTTGGCGAACAAACACTTTTCAAGTGTTGACTTGCTAGTAATAAATTTCAACGTCAAAATAGTCAGTCAGAGTTTAGACACGCTATTGTTTGCCTCGGGGCCAAGGTTATGTAGCAATGCTATACGTAGTGTGCTATCACTACTTTAGACATGCCACATATTACCCTACACGAACACGCATTCTATTCTAGCGTACCCGCAAGCCAAGCTTCTATCACAGAAACCACCTTTCACCATCATTACTTTTCTGTGCATTATTACATACGAGAAAAATAATTAAATAAGTAACTTACTTTCTTTGATGGCGGCCACCATAGGAAAGGACGCGTGAAGAAGCGGAAATGGAATGAAAATGGCTGCAAAAGTGATGATGACCATTAGCTGATGATGGTAACTCCACTGAGAAATTCGCAGTCTTCTCGTTGCTGTATTACTTTTACTTTTAACATTTTTATTATCATTACCACTATTATCATTATTATTTTGACCGAGCCTCTCACTGCTCCTGTTCGTGCGCTCCTCACTTTCAGTTCTATCAAAATTACATGAAGGCTCGTTTCTCGAGTTCCTTGTCCTTCTCAAGCTCCTACCCTCATCATAATCATCTTTGTACGGAAAACTACTACTACCATCATCAAATCTACAACATCTACTAGCGCTGCTGCTGCTCATCTTCCTTCTATCCCTTTTGCTTCTCTCTTTTGTCGTTGTCTTTGTTGACAATAATGAGGATGCTGATGCCGACGATAATGCGGCTGTCGGGGACAACGACAACACTTCAACGGGAAACAAGTTGGCGGAGATAGACAAGACTGTACTTTCGCTTTTCATTATCATCCGTGATGTGTCGCCTGTTCCATTTATTTTCTCCGCCGTCATCATGTTGCTGATGAGAAGAGAACGACGGTGAGGATGACAACGGTGATTATTATGAAATGAGGGAAAGAGAGGTTCCCAGTGAAAGTTGACGTTGGAATAATAATCTTATTACTATTATTATTATTATTATGTTCACTCACTTATTGTATTTTCCTCTTTTCCTTTTCAACAATGGCACAGAGATAGTTGCGAGGAGTATGAGGGTAGCAAAAAGCGTAAAAGGATTATTACTTGAAAATACAGTTTTCCTTTCTTTTTTATTATTATCAGTGGGATTCTTCTTTTGCAGACTGTATCCACCAGGTTTTGTGTTCAATGCTGGTGTGCAGCCTTGAGAAAAATGGGTCTTTGTGTACTCCGAGCAATTTGAGAACAAATTTTGTTACGTTGTTGATTCGCCGTTGACTTTTTATGCCGCTAACGAGACAAAATCTAAGATTTGCTACATAGAAGACCCTCGCTTACAGTTATCTTATTCAAATGATATTTTCATTTGACGTAGTAGTGGTGGTGACGTGACGAGAACGATAGGATGAAAGATGACACGGATGAAAAGTGGGCGTACCGGGAAATCCTCAACAGTACTATAGCTTCTCGTCTCTTGCTCTCGTTTCTCCTTTTCGCTGTTGATAAATCTGCCTGTGTGAAGAAATGTCTGCAAAGGGTTCAATACGGCTGATTATAAACTGGCGTTTATTATAGTGTCGCTTTAAGCCACTCCTTTTCAATCTCTTTTTTCTCTCTATTTTTCCCACTGCAGAGGATGACGATGATCGAGACAACTCAAGCAATGGAGAAAAGAAGCTTATTATTTCAGCTTGGTTTATTTCTCACTAGAGATTTCTCTGTGAAGAAAAAGTATCTGTTACCACCTGAATATTATTATTCGCTTTAGCTAGTAATAATCCGCCTACACCTCGCTGCGTTTAGCAGTCTCTTCCAAGAAAGTTATAAGTTTGACCTAATTACTACCACTACTGCTACCACACAGTACACTGGTCGGGATAGACAAGAGGTAATGTTAGTGTATACTTTGTACCCGTGTATTTTACACAGATTTTCCACACAAGAGGAGAAAGAAAATAGTTTGTAATCCTCTTTTGTTTGCCCATTTAGTTCGCACAGCACTGAAGAAAAGCGTGCAAAATGAAATCATTAAGTTTGCCCTCCACTTCCTCTTTCCAGTGTTTTTATTCTTCACAGTTTTATGTTTTCCACCTACACAACCACGCAGGTGAAGTGTATAAGCATGTCTAAGGAGTTATGAGTGTACCTGACAACAGTCATGAAAGGATTACTTTATCGCAGAGGGACGAAGCAAATAAGAACGAATGACGGTCTATATTCATAAATTTCCAGGGGGTTATATTTTTTTCTCTTTTTTTGTGTTCAGTCACACCAACTTAGAGCCAGCTTTAAAGCTGCTTTAATACGTTTTCCTTTTTCTCCTTCAATTTACACTTCTCAAAAACGGTAAATCACCGTCACTTTAAAGAATAATATACGAAAATCCTCCAATTGTCATTTCCACTTTAAACATTAAAGTTTTTACCTTTTTATTCTTGTCCTAGAAGAATAACGACACTGAATAAAACACTGTAGTCACTTTCTCTTGCAAAATAACAGCAGAGCGCACGGTCATTTCGTTTTCTGCCACGGTAGACCATTATTATTATTATGATGATTATTATTATTGTAGTGCATTTCGTGATGGAAATGGAAGCTTAACGGTAACGTTAGAGACAATGGCAAATGGTGATGATGATGATGACGATGACGAGGATGACGGTGTTGACTGTTGGCGTTGGTGGTACAACCCGGCTCAAAGCAATCGCGGCGTTTTTTCGTGAGTGACTTTCAGTTTTATTACCAGAGAGCCATCAAATATATGATTATGGGTTGGTGGGTCTTCCTGTACACGCCACACAAATGAATATGTATGTATGCATTAACATAGAGAAAATCCCTCAAATATCAAATACAGTATGTATGTAACATTTCATTTTTAGGTTTACGCGAACCTTTTTCTAATATTCTCGCGAAAGCGACCAACAAGGTGCTGTGTTCCCATCTGGCTTCATACAGAGAAAAAATAAGAAGAAAAGAATATCTGATGCAACGACACAATTGTTACTTTTTCGCGGTTCGTGAAAAATGATTAGTGTAGTAGTAGCGTTGTTATTGAGTGCAGTTTCTTTTCTAGATTTGATGACGACAATTCCTGGTATTGCGACGTCCGAGTCCCTTTCTTTCTGTAGTTTTTTTTAGATTATTTTTTTTTGAATTCGCAGTTCAGCGTGTTTTCTTTAGCCGCCTCCTTCACAGCAAGATTTTTTGTGTGGGTAGAGCTGACAATTTTTGGCAATCTTTACCACTGAAGTTACGTCGTCGGGCCTGCCAGAGCATATTAAAAAATTGGAATCACTACTACAACAACAATGGATGTTGTTGCTGATGCTGCATCTGGCAAAAGTACCAACAGAATTCGTAGTAGCAGTCCTATAGCTCAAGTTGAAGTACCAGTCTTTCCCTCCTTTTCCATCAACGAGATTAGCCATTTTTCATATTCACAAAAAAGTTGTCTCAAATTGTCTAGTGCTCAGGAGAGTGCAGATACACACTTACATATATAATGTACACTCTTTTTTACCAACTGTACGTATTTTTAAGATATCCTATTTTCCTGGAAAAAGGAGAAAAATAAGAGAAGGGAAATAAAAAAGAAAGTTTCTCTTTTTTTTCAAGGGGAAAACTTTATACACATATTTAACAAGTATCTGAAGTTAAGATGAGGATGTAAGTACTTGTTCACACACAGGGACCCACGGACACTGCAGACCAAAATTGTACCTTAGATTCCTTTCGTCTTCCAGAAATTATTAGAGGGAAAGATACATACACAGATGTGTACATACAGTAGCAAGCTTATCCTCTTAGGTTGGATTTCTGGTGAATAAATAATAATAATAATAATAACGATTTACACACTAACCACCAACTCATATTACTTGTTATTTTTATTGTTGCTGTTGGAGAATTGAGCATCATCACAAGATAGTGGTGGGGGATGAAGGAGCATCATTATTTTTTCACAACGTGTATTCTCTATCTTGATGATTATGATATACTGTTGGCAGAGTTATATATATGCTCGTACAAGGGCGATGATGATAATAATAAGAGCAATAATAATAAGCGTATTTGCACTTTTGATATATTTTCCTCTCTGCTTTTTCACTTTCTCTTATTATATATTCCACAGTGTGTACAGGCAGCGTTTGTGTCTTACTCGGAGAGAGTGAAAACATAAAAAGTGAAAGTCGTCATTTTTTTCTGGGATCTTTCCACCAAAGTAAAAAGTACTTTTTATTTTCCTTCTGTCTTCCCCCCGTCATATAACAAGTCACTGCCAAAAAGCTGTATTAGTAATATATTATTCAGTTACAAAAAACAAAATGTTTTCTCTTTCTCTTTTACTTTAAAAAACAAGAGACAGTGTACACCACCACAAACGACAGCGACTCGACGTCGACGAGCGCACACACACGCGGATAACAAAAGTACAAGACGTGGAATTTGTGTGTGTTAATGTGGGCCGAGAAAACACTGAATGTATCTATGCCCACTTTATACTTTCTTCGCTGTTCTCTTTTCGTCTTTCACACTCCCTCAAGGGGTTTTAACTTTCTCCTGTTGAAGAAACGAGAGAGGTATAATAGGATGAAGAAAGTGTGTATTTTCAATAATATTTTGTATATATGCCTACATACCTACATAGGCTTTCGCTGTTGGCTTGTTGGGGATATACACAACTTTCAAAAGACTGCACAGTTTTCTCACGTGAACTAGAGACAAACGGATTCTCAACGCTGCTACTTTCTTCACGGTGGAGAAAGGGGCGATTGAAGTGACAGATGCAGAGCACAGAAGACGGAAAGTCTGGTGTAAACTTGTTTTCTTCTTTTCAGGATGGAAGCAGATTCCTGTTTTATTTATGTATATATGCCCGACGGTACGCGGTCTGTTGGTTTCCTGGTTACAAAAAGTGAGATGTATCCATACTCGAGAAATGTTGCTTGTTAACAATGTTTCTCTCAAAAAGTCAGGTTTTTCTTCGTCTTTTTTGAAGTGGAGATTGCTGGTGGCAATGCAGTTTCTAATTACACGTGATACACTTTCCCCACTGTGTTTGTTATAAAGAACACCTATTTTGATGAAGGAGAAAGCGGTGTGGTGTTGGACAGACGTAAAAACAACACTCCAACTTGGTTGGTTGTTTCCACGTTTGGCTGGAATTTTCTCCACCTGCAAAAAAATTATTTTAAAAAGTTATTATTATACACAGTCGAGCTTCCTGGTTGCTTTTGTAGAAACGCTGACAAAGTTATTTTTGTGACTCAAAAGCGTGACTGCATTCATCAGAGTGTCACCGTTACCACCACCAAGTTACTTGCAAACATATTTACAATCGTATAAAATGGTATCAGATTTTGATATTTCTCCGACAAACTGCAGCTGGGTTAAACGTTATCCTGCCTATAGCTATTTCTAAATATCCCCACTCGATTTCCAGTATAATATCGTATAACACTAATGTTTTCAAGTCAGACATATTCCGAGTTCTCTTTGAAAATGTCACGACCTGATTTGTTCCCAGAACGGGACACATGTTTTATGAAGCCACGTTACACGCCAAAAAATATGTTGTTCAGGATGAATGAAACTCAGAAAAAATGGGAAAATATAGGGTCAATTGCCAATTTAAAAGTTATTTATGACCGCCTTTTACAATTAAGATTTTCTAGTTTGCAATTACCATCCAGAGGATTGTTTTTTAATTTCTTTTTGTACGTCACAAGGCACGCGCTGGTCGCTTCTACCCTTCTACGTATGGCTCCATTCACTAATATTTTCGCCGCTTGGTACGCTGCCACAAAATAAAAAAAATAATCTACAACAAACAAAAATTATAAATAAAAAGGAAAGTACTAATTTTCTCACTTTACAGCGTATAAAATGTTTGAGCACCCAGGAAAAATGCTGGTGTCTGTAGATTCCAACCCGTATTATATCAACGCTGTAGAGTTATGATATAATTACACACATACACACACATGTATTACGTTTATACAAAAATACCTACCTAAATGTGTCTTTATGATTAAATACTGTACAGCACGCATTCTAACGATTACGTTGGTTTATATAATAATAATACTTATACCATCGCTTTCTATAATTTTTTCCACTTAAAATAACGTTATCGTAATAGTACCGTCGCAAGCTGCTGTAACACTCTTTCAAAATCATAGTTTATTTTTCCTGCTTGCCTTCTCCAATATCTCTGTAGCATTCACATTTTTACGAGTGTTTAAGCGGCCCACTGGTGCTATTGTACCCCACTATTTTTCATGTGCACACGCATTATTCTCTAAAAGAAAATAAATTCCGGTCTGTTTAGTGTTTAAAGAAATGAAGGAAAAGGATACACTGCAGTAGCGGGGACTGGTGAGACAGCAACACGAGCATTATCATCATTGTTATTGTTACAGTAAAAAATACCGCTCGTCGTTGCAACATTCAAGTTGAAAGTCAGTTGGAGAGAGAGAGACGCATTGGGAGAGAGAGAGAACTGGAGAAGGAAAATGGAAAGTTGGAAATGATGGCGGAAAACAGTAGTAAACTGCAAGTTATATTTTTGAGAGGAGTCTCGCTGTCTCTCAGTCGGACTCAATGGAGTGAAAATTCCAGTTAGTCTATCATTTCAAACCGCTCCATTAGTTCCAGCTACTAATCGAGCTCTATACTTTCAACAATAAATTCTCCATTTCCCTAACATTTATATTCTATCAGAGAAGAACGTTTAGTCCATAATGTTAACTGTTCGAGTAATCTTGAGCGAAAACCTAACCACTGCACTACCCATTTTCATAATACAGTTTTTGTCTCTGGGAAAGATGAAGCAAAATTTTGTCGCTACTATTATTATTACATGCATTTACGGCTATTGCTCTGCTATCAACAACTAGAGAGCCGTTTTCAGACACGAAGACGGACGACGCTGGAGTAAACTTTTCCAATTGTGAGTCGAGTCAAAGTGAGCACTACTTTCCCTGAGAGATTCCCATCGACGTAATAATGCCTCGTGTCGTAGTTTCTCATATTTGAGATGTCATTTTAATTCATACAGATGGAAAGATATGAAGGAATGGGCAACGTGTGCAGACAAAAGCTTTCTTCTTTTATAACTTTACATAATGGTTGATTGGCTTGCAGGGAATGATCGCGTGGAAACAGAAAAAATGAATTAGAGGGAACATGAGCATAGCACTAGACATGGGCTGATTGTACCATCACTTATTCAAGAAGCAGCGTAATAAAAAAATGTGTCATTGTCTATTTCTTTTTTCTATTTTACCAGCCAGCAGTTTGATTTTTTCGCTCATCTACTCCATCAACTCGAGAAATTTGGTTTTATTCTCAAAAACTGTCTATACTCTCCTCAAAACGTCCCCAATCTACAAAAGCAGTTACACAAAATTATTTCCATTAAATGTTCTGTATATCTGTATTACTAGGAAATAGCACACACCAACATTTTCAGGTTTTCAGGCGAAGAAAGACACTAGGCACCTACCATATTTATTGCCTTGGTAGACAGTAGACTACACGTACCAAACAAAGAGAAATAACAAGCGTGCTATCTCCAACTATCTGCCTTGTCTGTCTACACTTTTTATAATGTAATCGATTACGACCAAAAGGAAAGGAGGACGAATTCGAGCAGAATGAGATGTGCTACATACTCTACTCCAGGAGGCAGATGCATGAATAAATGCGGTGACGGCGACGACAGTAGTGGTTCTCCGTCCGTTCTACTATTTGTGTCTCACTAGGCATTCGCTTGTCCCGAACGTCGCCCCAATTTTCCCAAAGACGAGATGATGATACTCCGATACGGCTTATATCGCGACAATGCTGTCCTTTTTTGCATGAAAAAGATATCAACTCCAGACATTCCCCGGGAGGTGCATGCTTGGCAGCAGCCGCCACAGCAGTAAGCAATAGGTGCCGGTAGACATTTTTATAAATCAATGCATCATCAGTCTAATACCGGAACATCTATATATAAAGCAGTGCCGCGTATGTACATGTTTTTACATCACGACCCAACGGAGAAAAGTGTTCCTCTTTTTTATTAAAATGAGACAGCGCTTTACTTAACAAACAGATATAGACATTGAGCCCTAGAAAGAGTAAGCCGTGCCGAAAAAAAACGATAAAAATAGTACAAATAGGCACCAGCGGAAGGAAAACATGTGCTCAAATTTCAAAATCATCCCATGCATTCTAGGAAAGAAAAGTTTTTGTGGTGGAAAGTATAAAAAGCGTCAGTCCGACAGTTCAATTCATCCATCCATCCATTATTTATCCCAGAGTACAGAGGGAGAGAGAGTGATAGCCAAAACAAGCTATATGGCTAGTCAGTCACTCTCGTCTTGACTATCTCTATCCATCTCTTTACGCGGCAATGGGAAAGCGATGCGATGATGTCGGTAATGGAAATTCAAAACATACAATGCTGGACATTGGCCCTTTCCTCTTCACAGCAAAGTGGATTGTCCACTACCACCACATGCACACATTCTCGCTTTCTCTCCTTCTGTGTTGGCCTTCGCTGTCCGTTTTTTTTATCAACAGTGTGTACGTCAAACTAAGGCTAACAACTTTTCCCCTTTTACTCCAGAATGAATAGACCAGACTAGAAAGTTTATGTTATTTCAATTGAAATGTCTATACATTCGTTGAAATAGACGTTGAGCACTTTCCCTTTTTTTCTCCTCCTCACTTGTACGCATATCCTTCCTGATAGGAAAAATTGGAGTATCAAAATGTGAACAGCAGCAGAAGTATTACTATTATTATTATTATATAACATCGACTCCAGAGAGAAAATAGAGCGCGGGCCAGTCCACCGTAAGAGCACGAAAGAAAAATAAAACGTAAAGGATAGACATGAGAACAACCAATTCAATTCAGCTTCAATTCAATCAATTCAAGAGTAACTGATGTGCCGCCAAGTATCGTATTTATTCTTATGTGCCACAACGAGCGACAAGACAACGGGTAACAGAACCTTCTCATCTTTCCTTACATGATCTACCCGTTCTCCCCTTTTTACAACGAGGATACATACATTCGACGATGGTGATGATGATCGTGATGACGATACGAGTCTGCATTCTATTCTGCAGTTAGCACAATCATGAAAGTAGTTGCCAAAATACGGGGGAAAGAAGAGATTCGATGCGTATATGTGTATAATAGAGACTCTCTTTGTACGTGCTAAAGCATTCCAGCTGTATATGGTGTGGTGGTGGTGGAGGTGGTGATGGTGTGCTCCTCTCTTCTCCCGTTTTCGTGTATACCGATTGACGTAGTTGGCGTGCCTGCATGCATTTGTTCACATGTTCTCTTCCGAAATATAACTCACTCAAACAAGAGCAAAGTACAATCCACTCATCTTCCCAGACCAGACAACTCTTCCTTAATAAATCGTGCTGCTTGTTATGTGCTTGCTGCCGCAGAAGAAGGGCATTTTGTTGTATATTTTTGCGATCTACGGAATTTAGTACCTTTTTTCCACTGCCACGCATAATGCTGCTAAGTTCTTGAAGATAACACTTTGCATGTATTTCGGTACATTCTCCCACACGTATAGACACACCGTATCATGTATAGCAGATGCCCTTTCTTGTTCAAAGATTTCCGCAACTAGCTACAAAGTATGGTTCCACCAAGAATATAAATATATTTTTGGCTTGTGTGGAATCTATTCAAATTTTAGTTTATCTGGCACACTCAAGTAAACAAAATACTGATATAAAATACATGTAATAAAGGAAGAGGATTACACACGCCTTATGTTATCCGCGCGTTTGCCCATATACAGTGTATACATGTACGCTCACACATTGATTATGTAAGCATGCATCTGGTTATGGGAGTTGAGCATACTCCTTTCTCTTCCGAAAGTTTTCCTTTCTTTTTCCTTTCTCAGCTTTTCTCCCCAACTTACTTCTCCTCTTGCAGATTTTTACAATGGTGTACTACTTAGACAGCAGTACCAAAGAGAGAAAAGGGAGCGAGAAAGAGAGAGAGAGAGAAGATAGAGGAGAGGCACATCGCCACCTAGCCTGAAGAACGGCAGGAAGAAAAAAAGTTCTCAAACTAAAATACTTTCTTCTTATTGCTTTCTTTTCACATTTGTCTATATGTGCGGAATAAAAGTGAAGTGCGTCTTCAGAGATAATATGTGAGTGACGTGTATAAGGGTACAACGGGAAAGTACTTACCACCTACCATATTTATCCGGCCTGCTGACTGTTATGAATGTTATGTATGTTTTATTTTAGCAACTATACTATAGTCCCTATTATTACGTAGATATCTTTAAATCTTATAAGCCGATAAATGTACTGCGTGTAGAAGGCTATACAATTTATAGTAGCGCCAATTTCAGATGGAGTATTGGTTGTTGCATTAAAAATGTACAGAGACAGTGTCAGTTATAAACCGACCATTATTACTCTTGGCTGCACACCCCTGCAGTATAATAGGGGTATATGCAGCAGATAATCGTTACAAGACCAATTCATATTCTTCACATTTCTACAGTAGTGAAGAGCAAAACGGCATATAAAAATTCATTTCTTTTGGCTTTCTCTCTCGTAGCTGCTTCGTGGGCGAAATAAAGCAAAAGTAAAACCAAGTACGGCAACAATGAAAGTTTAGGGGGAAAGAAAGGAAAAACTTGGCAAGCAAAAAAACTTGGTTCTTGCTGCCCAACTGTGTATACAAGCGAGTAGTATGTTTCCCCTTCTGTTTCTTTTTCCGCTGTTGTCTATTTAATAATAATAAGATGGCGAACATGGATAAAAGCCTTGTCAAATTAGGGAGAGTTGTAGAAAACATTGACGTTATGATTGTCGTCATTAGACAAATTTATATGAATGTGTGCACACAAGTACCATCAAAATGTCCATAAATATATCGAGCGTATACGGTATAAATTTACAGTCTTCAGTTTTCATATCTTCAATTTTGTGTGTGTTTGCTTGCATGCATCGCTCACCCATCTCAGGACGGATGGGGATCATAATGGAGAAAAGGGAAAAAGAAAGTCACCTCGAACAGATTATTTCATTATTAGTGTCTAGGGTATACTAATGCTTCTTAGATGACGACGACACGTCTCCGAAACAAAGGCAGCACGATGTCACAGCAACTTGTGAGTGAGTCAAAGAGAGGGAGGAGTGTCTGCCTTGTCGTCAATGGCAGTGAAGCATGAAGGGGATAATTTGTACCGGGATGCAAGCTGACTGTATATATACATCAAACATTGCACTTTTTAGGAAAGTCAGACTGTTTTCCATGAAGTCATGCATGCATAGATAAAAAGATAAAAAAAATACAAATAAAAAGGGAGTAAAAAGAGCAGGCCAACGTGTACACTTTAGAAAGCTGTCTCATCCTTGTATTGCGATCGTGA
>JAHZNE010002969.1:0-13307 GCA_027744055.1 Callyntrura sp. NNG-2020
GTACAGGGATCGCAGGGCAAATAGAGTCTTCTGCGACAAACAATTAGAGGAATGACACTTTCCTCACAGTGGGTAAGAGAAAAATAACGTCAAGTCGATTTTCTCATGTCAGTTACACGTGACATTAGAGGGAACGGTCACAAGAAAACAACAACACATTGATTTTTTTCAGATTGAGATAACTGTACTGACACAGAGAGGAGTTTAGCAGCTTCGTACTTTCAGCTAAGCGGAGCGATTTTTGGGGAGAAGGAAGCCCATTAGATGCAACACGAGATTACTGTAGAATGATGATGATGATGACGATCGTAGCTTCGCTTGATTGGACGCAAAAATCCAAATTCCTTTTTATTTCTATTGTTGCGCACTAATAATAGGCAATGTTATACAAAACTGTTGAGACGTGAAAGGAGAAAACAATAAAAGTATTGGGATGCTCGCTCACTCGTAAAAATATGGAAACTGGGAGTAAATGGTATCGAGACACACAGGACGGGAGACGAGGGTTTAGACCTGTCCAACTGTGATATTCTGGGGAGTTGTATTATAAATCTGTCGACGAAAAAGTAATTTCATCACCACTGCCAAAACATGCACCACCGTCGACTCTGTATACTGCGCACCACTATATTACTCCTGCTGCTGCTGTTAGACCAGACTCTTTTGCTACTATCACCACCACTAACGTCAACAGAATCTCAATACGAAAATCTCGCCACTAAAACCACAGTAAGGGTTGGCTCCCTCGAAAAATGGGAAAATGATCGACGAGATAGGAAAATCCATTCATCCAAATTCCAAACTGCCAAGGGCACTGTTTGTGGAGAGCAATCTTTCTCTAACAAAGTCGACCACTGAAAGCCAGAGAGATATCAAAGAAGAAAAAAACGTAGAATGAGAATGAAAGTTTACAGCTACTTTGCTGCTCTGCTGTCCAGGAGAGAGAGAGAGAGAGAGAGAGAAAGAAAGAGAGCAATGATGACAGAAAGTGCTTGGCTCTCCGTAGAAAATCCGTGTATATATCTCTGTATCTCAACAGACCCAAAGTATTGCTAAAATTCTCTCTGAGAGAAGATCTCTGCTGACAAGAACTGGCAACACAACAACAAGCCTTGCTTGCTCCTTCACGTCAGGGAGCGTAATGATGCTGCGAAGAGCAAAAGCCCATCTCTTCACTTCAATCTCTCTCTCTCTCCCCCCCCAATCCTCTTACCGCATGTACCCAGCATTTTTGCCTTCTTCATGCCATCTTCAACTTCTTTTTCAACATTCACCATCACCACACACTCACACATATACATACCCCACCACCAAAAAATGCACACTTTACTTCAATTTGGGATGGCAGAAACACAGCGCGAGAGCATTACGCGTTTTACGTCGTTACGTAACTACCACAGCACATCTCATGTGAGATTGCATTGCCCTTCATTCTCAGCGTTGTCTTACACGGCTCCCTACTTCTCTGCACCTCATCTTCCCCTCTTTGTCAGTTTCATTTATAAACAGAAAGACAGATGTAGAAGACGCCGTTAGCGGCAGTGCTGGTGTTGGACACTTACATGTGACTCCTCTCGCTTTCTGCCCATCTCTCTCTCTCTCTCGTCTCTAGTCTATTATTACAAGTACTCCAAATGATACAAAAGGAAGTGGATTTGTAGAGTTGGTTTGTTGCAGTAGTGAAGTGGTCTGAACAAGTGGAGATGAGGATGATGGTTCGGGAAAGGCTTAACAATGGCCCATTTCCCCGTACATCTTCCCTAGAGCTCTTACACGCCATCAACAACATGTACAAAAATGCGTGCTTCTCCGTAGGAAAAGATAAGAGCTCTGCTCTAATTAGGAGTAAATCAAAGTACACCAAGAGGATACAATAATGTCCTCTCCCTTTACAATAATAGCCCGAGCCCAGAATCAGCGGAGAAATTTAGGTAGAAAACATAAGCCACTCACCACCACCGGCGGGCTTGTGTACAAAGGTAAACCAAAAAACGGGGTGGAATGAATGAATGAAAAAGATAAGCAAGATGTAAGCTAGTAGAGACGATGTTATTTTACCCGCAGTTGATGCTGCTGCTGATGATGATCATGCTGATACTGGTTCTCATTCTAGACTGGGTGCTCATTACTTTTTTTATGTCGGGAGAAGAAAGTCAACGAGATTGAATCAAGATAAATGGTTGTGCAGTTTTCGTTCCATCTTCATTTTCGTCATCATCATCATCATCGTCATCCCATCATCTGCTGCTGCTGTTTCTAACTAGATGCCAAGACCATCATCAGCGAAACAGCAGTCGGTAATATATAATTCTGTGTCAGCACTGTCGCCACTGCGCCATTCCGTTGTGGGGTAGAAGAAGGTAATGATCACAAGGAGAAGGAAGAATCGCACAATCTTTCTTTTTGTCTTGGGAGCATTTTCCTATGTTTGACATGACACCAGAGAGAGAGAGAGAGAGAGAGAGAGAGAGAGAGAAAGAGAGCAAGACGCTGTTTTATGCTGCAGCAGTTGTTGTTATTGCTGGTGCAGCAAATGCATTTGCCCCTGTGTATTTTATACACAGTTGTCATATATGCAAGCAGACAAGATAGATGAGATAAAAAGAATTTGAGCTTGATAGTAGCATCTTCCCCTGCAAATGCACGTCCCGTGTTCATAAGGAAGATTGAGTGTTAAATGGTGCACTTGTTATTTCCCTGGCCGCATTTCATTTTTCTGGCGAGAGAGAGAGAAGAGAATGAAAATAAAGAAGGATTTTTGAATGGGGCTGTTTTCCGAGAGAGATTTTCTACCAGATCCGTATAGTGGGACGTATTATGGCAGCGTTGCAGCATTGTCTATTATTATTACTACTGTTGTTGTGCAACATGGAAAGGGAAGAATTAAAGGTAGCCAAAATGGAGAGAGAGAGGGAAAGAGAGGGGAAGAATCCAACATGATGTAGGGATACTCGAGCAAAGCGTGTATTTATTTCCCTAAATATTCCCGATTCGGGTTGCTACGGAAGAAACCCTACACAATGAGCAGAGAAGAGAAGGACTGACGACGACGACAACAACAACGAGGACAATGATGATGATGACGGCACAGTGCATATAAACACCTATACTTGCTACAAGCACACCACCACCACCACCACCTCCTCCGCAGCACCACCACCACTACAGCTACTTCATTGCAATAAAATGCATTTTTCTCTTACAACTGCCAATGCTCCAGGACTATATAGGCAGGAGCATGTTTGTCCGTCTGTCTGTTGATTGCAATCCCCGCACTTTAAAACGAAATACAACTAGTACAAGCCGAATAGGGGAGAAATTAATCCTCTTCCCTAATTCATCTTGTCTCCGCTACCACCGTAAATCTGGTTTCTCCTATTTTTATTTCTGCTACAACGATCCCATAAATACAAGGGATTTTCACTCTTGTGTTGTAATAAGACATAACGAGAGGAGAAAACGCATTTATATCCGATACCTCGTCGCTGGAACACATGATGATACTATCCCTAAATATACCGGGTTATCGTTGCATACGTTGCAATAGATGCCTTCTTTATATCTTCTCTCCAAGTTATTATACAAAACTTTCCTTCTCTAGAGTGGTCCCAGTTTGTTCCCTGCTTGTAGACCCTACATGCATACTACAAACTTTTTTCTAAAATGCTGTAACCAGCATATTCTGCTTGTGCACCACCGAAAACACTTTTAGGTTTCCCAAAGGACAAGCTAGGTCAAACACATAAAAACTGCGCAATGCATATCATCATCATCATCGTCACCATCAGCAGCAGTCGTATGATTCTTCCTTGAATATACCCATCATTCGTACATTCGCTCTCGCGTGCATTAATCCCTCTACCTAATAACAAAATGCCCCCTGCAATAACAACTTCTTTTCCGGAAACACTTTTATTTCGTTTCAGTCACTAACAACAAGTCCAATTTTTCAAAAGCCCCGGCAAGTTGCAAATAAGTGCAGTGTTGGCACTATATACCCAAAGGTTGAGGGTACATCCAATTTTTTTCCTATAAAGTTTCTCCACTTAACTGCCACAGCAGCAGCAACAAACAACAACAACAACAAAAATGACAGCACACTTATCCAATTTATCTTGACTGCTTGTTCCATTATCTTGATAAAAGTAATGCAGTGATGATGATGATGACGACGACGACGTTATTTTGCTGATGCTGAACAGAGGCCCTTCTTTTACTTCCACACTCTGACTCTGGAGAAACATTGAAGCCGAATTTCTTATCAGCTGCTGCCCAGTATTTTTCTCTCTCTGGGGTATGCCCAACTGCGGCTGTGCATGCATGCCCTCATATACTTTCCCCATTTTCTGGCAACTACCGAAACCTTAGAGCGGCAGCAGCAGCAGAAAACGTCGCCTTACGCTATAAAAAAGAACGCAAAAAAACGCTGCGTTCTGCATGCATGTATCCACATTTTATAGACGGATGAAATAATGCATAAATCCTTCCAAATGGATTATTCCCTCTAAAATGTGTAACCTATCGTCAAGCCAAACATGACACACACGGGCATCGTACCTACATGCATGCATGAATAATGAGAAAAAAAGGAGAAGAAAGTGGAACAATGTACTGTGCAGCGATAGAGAGAAAGAGGTGTCCTTTTTGGCAAACGACACTATCTACTCGTTCAAGAAAACGTGCCAAAGAATACACAAATTGGATACATGGCAGGGTACAGTTTACCAGGGTGACAAATCGGGAAAAGTAAGCCGCTACCAACAACCAAGGACACTGTAAACGAAAAAGGGTCAAGAAGGTGCCACTCCGCTAGAGGCCACAGGTCACCAAAACAAAGTTTATTTGAAACGCGAAGCACTTTTTTACAGCAAACCAATACGAGCAGTATTTTATTTACGGGAGGTTGGTTGTAGCGGATTTTGGAAAAAAGATGTAATCACGTGCTCTAGAGCCGCAAAGAAAGAAGGGTTTTCCCTGACAATGTTGAACCAGTCATTTTTTAATGTCATTTTATTGCCAGCAGCAGCAGCAGCAGAAGCAGACCTTCCAATTTTTCCGAAGGGAGAAAAACTCGAATGGAAAAAAGCAATAAAGCATCAACGCTAGCTTGTCGTTAATGGAGTGTAGCAAGGACACAATAGAAAGGACCGCAAGGCAGTCTTAAACAACCGTAATCCTACACATCATGCCAAAGAAAAGTTCCTCGAGCAACAAAATTTTCTCTCCAGAGAGAGCACAACAGTAAGAGCACGTGCTCTCTCTCTCTCTCTACTTTTTCTTTCCGCTCGGCACTTTACACATTTATTTTCTTTTTCCGTTTTGTAAACACAATTACTGTTCTGGCTTCTTTGTGGGAGCCTGCCTGTTGTATACGGAGTGACCCAAATTCTCTGCTTACAAAGGCGTGACATTTAATGAGCTCCTGTTTTCCCCTCGAGCACCACCTGTACACTTTCCACCAATAGTAACCTCCACATTGAACTACCACCGCACATTTCCCTTCAGTTTGTATCCAATAATTACAGTAGCTGCACACCGTATGTTATTGCTTTGGGCCAAGCAGAGAAAGGACGAAAACGGAGGGTATTTCAGACAACAAGAAAGAAAGAAAGAAAGAAAGAAAGAAAGAAACGACAAATAACAGACTTTTATGTAGACGGTATATACCATTCAACGAAAAAATATCCACATGTCTTCATTATTTCCTTTTCTGCCATTTTAATTTTCCTTTTGCCCTTCTGATTTTTTGCACGTGTACCTCCACACTTTCCGCTTCCTTTCACGTTTTCTGCGCTTTATTAACTTACATTTACATGCCTACCGGGGGGTAAAAGGGCTTCTATTTTGCAATAAAAATCACCCTTTTCTCAATTTATATCGAAAGACCAACTTTCTTCTCTTTTGAAGCATCCCTCGTCTCTCAAACATGGGGGGAAACGTGAAGTTTTCAATTAATTTTCTGGGAAGAGAAACTTGAAACTTGTGCACGCGGGCGTTATCTCTCTCTTCCACACAAAGATTCTATTACGCAGTGGTCCATCAAATGAAAGCTTGTCACACAATGAAAGAGGAGAAGAGAATTGAGTTTTAATAAGAAATTCGAGCCCGTCTCTGGGATTAGGTAGACCGGGAATTAGAAAACTTCATTAGCGCAAAAGAGCTTAGCGAGAGAGAGAGAGAGAGTGTGTGTGTGTGCTTAATGCTTATGCAAGCCTTTTCGCAACTAATAAGACTGAGGGAAAACGGCCTTATGACGTTACCATATGAAAAGGGAGCATTTTGCGAATATGCGACTAAAATTTAATTATGCCTCTGTTTTTCCCAACAAACTAGAGTGGTAGGCACTTTCCAACCTAAATAGTTTATTCGAGTCTTGCAAATTTTATAAGGGCGCCATTATGCATAATGGGAACTGCCAAGGCAGAAATGGTCCTGCCCAATAAAAAAAAAGGGGAGAGATGAGCTAGCTAGAAACGAGAGAGTCTTTCTAGGGGTTCCCTATTCCCTGTAATACCAAAAGGCGCCACATCTGCAGAGAGGAGAGAGTTCTTAGAAGTGCCTTTTCCAGATAAAAAGTTAGTTTTGCCAAATGCGACCCCCTTTCACCAATACAGAAGCATAATGCATGATGATGATAAGCTTGTTGTCCTTGAAGAGTATAGGAGACAAGAGACAATACAGATCTGCACATACAGACACACACACGCTGATCTCTATATATTTTATTTGACGGTTCCCTTTATTTTCTCCGCTTTTTGATGTTGTTGCAGATGGCAATAGCACTAACCACAGCACGGCATCGCCATCATCATCATCATCATCATCATCGTCATCTCTAGTTACGGATCGATCAACTCGGTGTATCTGCTTTGTCTCTCTGTATATACATATCTGTGCTGTCTCTCGGATGTGGGGAAAAACAATAATCGTGTGCGGGAACCGTCATTCAGCTTCAAAGCGGATATTGCCAAAAAGGATTTAAAATGAGGGATAAAAAATCGCCTACGTTTTTTACGTTTGTACGACAAATGTCTGTATTTTATATTTGGCAAGAATTCCGCTGGTTTGGAAAGGATAAAAAAAGACCGAAAAGCTTTGCATTGCCGCAATGAAACAAAATGATAATGTCTTTTAAGAAAATAGACGGGTTGTCTTTTTATTTTTCTGTATCTTCTCAGCTCTCCGTCTTTCTCTCTCTCTCTCTCTCTTACCCGATTTTTACTCGCGTTTTTCCTCGGCTGGCATTCATCTTAATGGAAGCTTCAATCAAGACGCGCTTTTTTAACATTCCGCAATTTTACAAGAATTCTTTCAGATTCCAAAAGTAATATCGAGTCAAGTCGATGGAATGTCTGAATTTTTCGGCTACCGCAATTTTCTCTTCGCATTTATTTTTTTACCGCGAGTTTGTTATTGGTGGACGTTTAGGTTTCTTTTTATATTGGACGTCATTCTATCTTCAACATCCGTCCACGAGGTAGTTTTGCGAAACAAGTACATACATACAACATATGTCAGCCATTGTGCAGTTCATTTACCACACTTGACGAAAACAATTGAGTTCTGCTGTTTCTGTGGCAGAGTTTGAAAGAGTTCTATGCTCGCTGAACTTTTGACACTGCCGCCATAAGACGCCAGAGAAAGGTCTATTTCCCCTTACCGCAGTTATTATCCCGCTACCAAGTCCCTCCTGTGGAGAGAGGATGAAAAGAAATAAAAATTGGCACGGAGCAGTTTTTTATTGCGTAATCTGATTTTACTGCCGATATCCTAGAATGGTACGCAACGTCAACGTGTTGTGAAGCAATCTCAGGATCAAGAGGAAAACTGCGTGGGGAAAGACCTCGTAAAAAGTGCCACACAAAAATTCATTCAATTATTCTCCTCTTGTCAGACTCAACTTTACTCTCTCTCTCTCTCTCTCTCTATCCCAATTTTACTAGTGATACTGGGAAAACGACGTCAATTTACTTTGCACGGTTATTATTTTATTCCGCTTTGACTATGCCTTCTGAATTTTAAATCTGTCTTGCACGTCGCCGTTCAACACAACATGAAACACATCATAAGCCGAGTCAATAGTCCAAACATCTTTTATCCTTTTCAATTCCTCTGAAAGTCCCTATTCAGCTATGGAATACTACCGAATGTCTTGCCAAACACCAAACATCTTGCTGCCACACACTACCTGCCCCCAACTTAGACCCCATTTTGCTGAAAAAAAATCTGTAAAAATTGTGAAGAAACTACTACGATCATCTTCCTTGAATAGATTGCCTCATCATCCACATTTTTCCCTTTCGATGATCGCCCCCGAAACAGAAGTGGTAGCGCGGAAGGAACAGTTTGTCTCTCGTAGTTTCCCCCATTAACATGCGCATGTCCGTATGAACCCATATTATTATTCCTCCTTTTTCCTGTGGTGTTTGATATTGACAGTTGAAGATTGAAATCTTCAAGATCCCACAGAGATGTTCAAGATTCAGTCATTCTTTCATTCATTCTAGGACAGCAGCATAATGATCAGCACGAACAAAAAATTTACCAAAAAGAATCCACACACACACACGTACACACGCATACACACACACAAATAAGTCGTTACATCCTCACAAGGGGAGTTATTATCATCATCAGACAACTTTAAATGAGGCAATATGGCCTCCGGATCTCGTTTAAAAGCCAGCCAACTCAATTTTTCCAAAAACGGACTCTTGCAAGTAAAAGGAGAGGATACAAGCCCATTACCATAAATAACAGGGAGAGAAGAGAGGCAAATACGCAATGCACACACAACAAGTCTGTTTGTGCCACCAACCAAGTTCAAAAATCTTTCTTTTTTTATTAAACTCCCAGCGTGATCACTCGCATTTAAGCTTTTACTCCACTAGACTAGAAGCAGCAGCAGCAGAATCACCAGAGAAACAAGTTGCGGCATTGATTAGAGAAGATAAACTTGTGTCTAGTCTCCACATCCACCACCACCACCACTATCCTTTTTCATTATTCTCTCCTCTGTAAAGCTGACATTACCAGAGAAATTATTACATCCGTTGACGATATCACAAGTTGTTCTACACTGCTTGCCCTATAGCCCGTCTTTTTTTCTGTTATTACTCACAAGGATAATTTACTCCCTGTTCTTGGGCAACAGTAGCTTTTCTACGGGATAATTTTTGTTTAGAGTGGCAGTTCCTTCCACGAGGGTTTTTTACACTGTAACAATAATCATAATAATGTAATTCACCCATCGTTGCTGTTTACTCCCTTCTTCTGCAATTGGTGGTGTGTATACCCTCTTGCTTTTGTGCGGATTCTCTGTTCAAGTTAATTAGGGAGTGTCCGTAATTCAATGATAAGAAGTGAGAAACAAGGAGTATTGTAGTGTTTTCTGGAGGAACGCTCTCCACTAGAGAACCGGCTAAATGGGAGAAAAAGGCGAAGAAGAGCGAACACACGTTTAAAGATAATAAGGTTATTCCATTCCCACACCCACCCAACCATATAACAGTAACAAGGAGAGTTGCATTTCACTGTCTTGATTCCTTGATGTATGTTTGCTTACAACGGCGCAATAAATAGCACCAGAAAGGAAGAGAGAGAGAAACCCACCCAACCATATAACAGTAACAAGGAGAGTTGCATTTCACTGTCTTGATTCCTTGATGTATGTTTGCTTACAACGGCGCAATAAATAGCACCAGAAGGGAAGAGAGAGAGAGAGAGAGAACTTGTGAAGCTGCAGCGCGAGGTAGAATTAACTTTGAAGCAGTTTTTTTGTTTTTCCATCATGAACCGGCAGGGCGGCAGCGGCAAAAGAATAATACACTTATAGCCAGTTAAAAATATGATAATGCCATTCATAATTGCTGGAGAATTACTTTAAGTGAGTGCTCGTTGCTCATCAGAGACCATGCTGTATGCAGCATCAAAACAGACTTTTGGCTTTTGTTCTTAAATAGCTTCCTTTTTTATGAGACGTCTTTTCAAAAACAGATAAAAACTGCCTCTGACGCTGGGTCGGTCGGGGGAAAAAAGAGGGAAGCGGGCAAATGTAGTGAACTCAACTGCACTACTGCCTACAATTTTTATTGTCTTCCTTGGCAATTACCATGTTATTATTGTTCCACGTGGAACACTTCATTTTTCCTGGGTTGCACACACAACAACGCGGACACTAGTCACAACAGAGGATGCTGGAGGAAAATTAAAAACAAACGACGAGAGAAACAACCAGACCAGTTATATTGTATTTTTTAGACTTCAAGTCAAATACACACACACAACACCAGCTTGAACTGTCGTTATTTGTTATTAAAATTACGGGCTGTTAAAACAACAACCCGGCAAGTCTTAACGTTTCTCTCTATCGCTGAGGTTTTTTTTTATAAAACCCAAGGATCTTTCGCAGAAGCCGTGCAGTTAAAATTCAAGAAGGAAACAATGCCCTCCATACTCGTGCCTACTACTAACATGCGGTGGATGGGCGTAAATTGCAAGGCAGCCTGCCTGTTTTCCTTTTTGTTCTTTTAAATAACACAAAAGCTTCTTTTGGAGGGGTGGAGAGGTGGTGGTAGGCGGCGGGCGATATGAGGCATTTTTATCCGAGAAATCAAGTTGATGGTTAAAACGGTCATAAATTTTCCTTCTTTTTTTCTCTCTCATTTCCCCCACTCTCTCTATCTCTCTTTGGTTTTACAATGCAATTGCACAAAACTGATGTAGTAGAAATGTAAAAGGGGTAATATAAATAAATGCTCCACGCGGAAGCAGCATTTTCTTATTATAATTCACGTTTTTTCTTCTTCTTTGGGGTCTTGTAAATGTGGCAAGAGTAAAAAAATGGATGGATGGCCTTTAGTTTGACTGTCACTTTCTTATTCTCTGTAGCTCTCTCTCTCTCTCTTTGGGTTTTTATGCGTTTTTCCTAGTCTTTTATCGACACTGCGCTGTAATATTTACACGGGTGCTTGCCACACACATACCCACACGACTCGTTTTGCTACAAGATGCAGTTTCTGCTTTTCTGCTTATTATTGCTCTCTTTTGTGGTAGCTATTTCGATTGTCATGTGCTCCTTCTTCCTGAGAGTGGTTTCCTAGGGACAACAAATGGAACGGAGAAGCCGAGAAAAAATAGTGTTCCGCTGCGCTTACGCTGCATTTTATTTTTATGGCTGCTATATTTAAGCTCAGGCCGGAGATGAAATGGCTTCTGCCGCGTATAATAGCGTATAAAGCATGCATGCGTGCGTCTAAGTTTTATTTCCCCCAGCGTTACCATCGCGAGGAAAGACGAAGTTGGAGTGTGTGCGTGTGTCTGCCACAAAAGGTCATTTTAGCCTTTTCTCAAGGAAGAAATAGGAAATCCCTCCGAGCGATTTCAACCATATCCAACCAGAGAGAGAGAGATGTAAAGAAAAAGAAATGAAGAATGAAACTATTCTGGGAGACTTATGAAAAACGGAGGAAATACTACCCTGAATATTTATGGGCATCGTCTCTCTTTCTCACTGTATGTATCTGCATTTTCCCTGCAGTTCCTACGCCATGCACCTCAATGCCCATCCTTATTCTTCCCGTGGCAGCACAAGTAGCCCAAAACAGAAACTTTGTACAAGTTTCCCCCAACTCAGGAAGTTTTTCATTTTCTCCGCTGCTTCGTGAATTAAAATCTAATTAGGATGCCCAAAAGTACCCCTCCTGTACGCACAAACGACTATAAGGTAGACGCTAAAAAGGAGTAATTTTTAAAAGGGAAAGGACGTTTTAGACAGGAACAGCAACATCAACAAGACACACGTCGTCGTCCTCTCCGGAACCACACCATGGCGATCGTCTACAAAGAAATTAACAGTGTGTATGCATTTTTTTCTCTTGCGCCACGCCTTCTCCATGGCGTTTAATTTTTCACAAGGAAACTTCTATCCAAACAAAAACTTGGAAAGAAAACTAATTGCTCTCTCTCCCTTCCTCTGTCTTTACACATGTTCACCTGAAAAGTTAATCCCATTTGTACCCAGAAATAAGAACCACCCTGCCACTGGATAAAACTCCAAACACCCTTGGGATAACAACAAAAACAACAACGACGACGACGACGACGACCTGCTTCATCTACATATCAGCGTGATCGCCCTCAGTAGCTGTGTTAGAATGAAACAGGAAGTAGTAATCATAATCCTATCCACTTTTTTCCCGATGAGATGCGCGCCTCAAAATTGTTGCACTGCCCTCTTCTCTCGCCTACTTAATATGCTGGGCTGCATCAGCCGTAGAACTGGGCGCCACAAAGTTTGCCCACGGAAAAAATTACCTAATTCCGAGGGCATTCTCCCTCTCTACCTAACCGTAATTTCATGCCTAGTCACAGGCCACAGGGAGGGAAGGAGGCACAGCATAGTTGATAGTTTATTACATACGTACAATTAAACTGCAAGTAAGCATGCAATGTTGCTGTAAAGCTGTAAAAATGATGTCCTCGTAAAAGTATTAAAATGCTCGTTTTTAAAAGGTACTAGAAAATCTGCCGCGGCTTGTGGCGCGGAAATACCAAGTTGTATAAAACCCTGCCAGATTACTTACTACTACACACAGGCATTTCAGTCAAGCCGGGTACATAAACGTGTCTGCGTGTCCTATGAATATTACACCCTGCATGTATGTGTCTGTGTGTGTGTATCTGTCTGCTCCAGTGGTAATGATAATAACGAATATTCCAGAGGTGCTGGGGAGACGGGTGGTGCTACCATTTGGTTCTGTCGTAAACGAGCTACAAGAGATTAACTGAAGCGTTTCTCCCCATTTTTAAAAGTTTCACTTTGTCAGGTTTCCCCTCAAAAAATGGCAGGAGTTGTAGAGAGAGACACACACACATACATACTCGGAGTATGATACTCCTACTATTATTATGCCATCATCATATTCTCCTCATCATTGTTTTCGTCATCGCCTCCCTATCATCCTCCACAAGGCTAATCATCCAGAAAACTCTCCGGTTTTTTTTTCTCTTTTTTTCTGAGGTGAAGATGCTTCGCACGTAAGCAGACACACCATCGTCACCGTCGTGCAGGATGGTTTTCATGCCAGGGATAATAATAGAGGAAAATGTACACACAGGAGTAAAATATGGATGGATAAAACCCAGCCCAGTACAACATTCCCTTTATTCTTGGGTATACATGTTTCCCCAAGATTTTTTTTTTCTCTCTCTTTTCGTTCTCCAGTGCACTTGTGTGTGCTTCTTGGCATTTTATCTGTTTACAAAATAATAGCGTGCGTGTATTATTATTCCAAGTTGCGCACACA
>JAHZNE010002970.1:0-46604 GCA_027744055.1 Callyntrura sp. NNG-2020
TTTTTAAATCCCGTATGTTCGTACCAATGGAATATGTGCTCCTAGAGATTGATTGACTAGATGGGGTGACAGATTTAACAAAGAACCTGATATTGTTCCGCCAGGACCTGAATAGTCGGGGCTAGCGCTTGGCGGAACGGTTGATGCTATTGGCGGAGAATTTGCGCTACACTGAGGAAGTCCATGATGGTGACTTCGTCCTTGGTTCCTGGCGCTTCTGGAATGGGGACTGGACGAACTTTGTCCACTGGCAGCACCTATTGCTGGAGAAGCTGTGTTTTGAGCGGGTGTGTTCGGAGATCCAGGTTGTGTGAGTGGAATGGTTAAGATCATTTGAGTCATTATACCTGTTAATCAGAAGAAAAAATACTCCATATCAGCCAAAATACCGTGTTATCCTACATATAACACTCATTTCCTGCAAAATACCTTTTCTGCACCCTGACACCAATCTACATATAAATAATCAACTTTCGTTAAAAATTGAGAGTTTTGTTGTGACCTCGTAATTTTAAGACAATAGTATGCCCATTTTCTCAATTAGTAATTTTGTTGGTCACAAAAATATGCCTGGGTAGTACAAACTACAGATAATTACAGCTTTCGTCTTTTTTCACGGTCGTTGTGTTGTTCGTTACTCGTTACATATAGAAGCACCCCACGAAGTGTACATGTATTTTTGCTCGTGTAGCCTTCTGTACAACTTTGTTGAAGAAAGCAGCTGCGTAATATGTTAGTCAAAAGGAAGATGGCTCTTGATAGCAATTTCGATCACTGTGACCGAATAGCATTTTGTACTTTGTACTCGGTAATGTATATTATATTTTTGTTGCTTTTCCCATTTGCATTTATTTTCCATGAAATCTTGAGAAACGCACTATGTAACACCATGAGCTTAATATATAAAGTCTACAGCAGCACCCTCGGAATTTATCCGTTACAGCAATGTAATATTGAAAATAGATGCTCACATTTTATTTGTCTGGTTTTCACATTCGTGAACGCTTTTATATTGCAAAAGCTAAAATTTCTTATAATACGGAATCTCCATAATTATCATTTTGCTAAATTACATGCATTTATCTTTTCGCGAATAATATGTCTCTGAGGAAAAGGTTGGTCTCTTTGTAAATGGGAAAGCACGTCAACTGATATTAGATCACACCATGGGGGTTGGCGGCTTATTAATGCGAGAGTTGGGTCAAAAACAGGTTAAAATTATAAAGCACACCGTATTTCTGTATATTATTCCAAACGGCGAGACGAAGGAAGCCACACTGAAGTAATACCTCATACCTTAAGTTGTTGATGGTTGCTAAATATACGTTCGAACCGAAGGAAGAGAGGAGACGACAATCCTAATATTACCCGAACAAAATGAAACAGCAAATGAAGTAAAAGGTAAAAAGTAATAATAGGAATAATAAATTGGAACTTGTTTTAAATAGCTTAACTATATCGTCGTCCTACACTGTCTTACACACATACGGGGTTGAATTTGCTAAATGGGAAATATCCATAATGATCATGTAATAATACATATGAACATAAACACTGCAGAATACTCATTTATTATCGGAATGATTGCGATTTTATGTTGTTGTGCTGCTGTTTGCTTGGTAAGCGCCTATAACTACCTAATCTAACTGGTGTAACACCAAAAATGCCATTTTTCGGGTATCATGCAAAACGTACACACGAAATGCCATAATCATCATCTTCATTCTCGGTTAATTTATACACAAGTCATTATGGTGGTGTTTTAGTGCTTCATGTTATCAATATTAATGTGGCTTTGTGTGGCACAACAACCTTGTATTACGAATTAATATGACACACACACATGCCTACATGAACATACACAGGCTCACTCGCAGAGAGAGAGAGGGAGAGAGAGAGGAGTGTTTGTGCGGAGAAATGTGTATTTGCTGTTTATAAGTGAACTGGGTGGACCCTCTACCGGGCAGAAAGATGGGTCTACTAACACTTTAGCGAAAGCCGTGCTTGCTTTTATATCGCAGCAGCAAGTCTTTGCATTTGCTACGACGACGCGGCATTATTATGGGTTTTGTTGGAGCTATGCAAACTTTTAATCAACCCCAGGGTGTTATGAAAAAGGGGTATATCATCCAACTTTTTTTTCTCTCCGTCGCTCCTTCTCCCCCTGCGGCCTGGCTACTACCGTACCTAGTTCACATATACACCTATAAAAGACCATCAGAGTAACCCCACATGATAGAAACTAACAAACGTCAACACCGTTTGCCTGCAGCCACTTAATAATGAATTCAGAGCCAAAGGTTAAAATTTTTAATTCATTCAATTGCTCCCTTTTATTATCGCCACAGTTGCAATTAATTTTAACTCTCTCTCAAGCCAAAGCTACAGAGCCAGCTATCTGTCTGCCAACTAAATACTGCTGCTATGCGGCTCCTCCTGCTCGGGAACGGTGGATAATGACTTATCATCACACGTTGTGTGTGTGTGTGTGTTGGTGTATTAAACGGAAAACTAAATACAATTTCCCTCTCCTCTTGTGTGCTCCTTTTTCCTACATAGTTTCAACATTCTCCGAAAAGTATAATGATACTACTAACTAGCGTAATAATTAATGCATACATGATAGCTAATATAATATGGATATAATGTATCATTTATCATTAAACTAGATACATTTTCTCAGTTCATAAAAATGAAAGCAGCAGAGCGACCGACAAAAGTAAACTAATACAACCCCACCATCAAAACAGCTAAAAAAACTATGTAATACTACCAAAGCGCCCACCACAACAACACACAACACCACTGCATACCTGCATAATTCAGAAACATGGTGTGTGTGTATTATTTTTATTGCCATCTTTTTAGTCTCTCTCTCTCTCTCTTTCTCTCTCGGTTCTCCCTTTACAGAGAGAGCTTCGTTCTAGTGCAGTGCTACCGTTTGATTTGTATTATTTGTTGTTGCTTTTGAAATTGTCTCTTTTGAATATTTCAGTTATATCACCTCCACAGTTGATTCATACCACCCCGTTACGTTCCCTGCCAAGACACGGCACAACCACAACTACTATTACCACCAAGTCTGCTACTACTTTGTTTTCTGCAGAGGCTTCTTTATTATTACAACTCTGGTAGCGATAATGGCATAATCTTTTCGTCTCTAATTGTGAAATATAACGTTTTCTATTGCGCCTTTTGTTGTGCCACTTAGTTGGTTTGGTTGAAATTTTTGGAATGGAATGTATGAAATGTTTGTCTGTTTTATGTAGCAACAAAGCGGTAGAGCTTGAAGAGCACAATAATGCAGAGAGGAATAATAATTATTTATTATGCATGTCTATGTGTATGTATAATTTCCCTATTTTAACCTTCAGTTTAATTAAAGCCAAGTGTTTGGCTAGAGTGATATGTAGTTTGAGTTTGAAGGTATCAATGATGATGGCTTAATTGCATGATTACCGTGTATGCTGCTGCTGCTGCGGTTCGCCTGCTTGACCAGGCAGGTAGAAAGGAGCTTTAATATCAGACTTTTGGACTTATCTAGTATGTACTTATTATTATATATGACGGGATTGAAATATGACGATAAAATATGCATGTGTTAAAAAGATAATATAAATATATACGATAGGGAAAAGGCAACATTGTTTTGATGTTCTTTGACCATTATCATGTCCGCACCAATCATTGGTTTGGGGTTTCTACCGCTGAATTTAACTACGACTGTAATGCAGGCTTGTTTTCATGAGTGTGTATTCGTGTAGATCAAGAGTTTCAGTGAAAAAAGTATTGAGGTTAAGTACCTTGTGAGGTAGGTATGAGTAGCTGGGCTCCTTGAATTCCTTGCATTATCTGACCAGATGCTAACACAAGTTGGGGTAACGATCCCGGGGACTGTACGTTGGCAGCGGCATGACTCAAAGAGTTTGTTAGTTGCGAGGAGTTTGGAATGAATGGTGAGGAGGGTGATCCACTTCTTCCTCCAGTTCCAGCAGCAACGGCAGCAGCTTGGCTAAAATATGCTGCTATATTGGGAGGAATGAGCCCACCGCCCAACATTGCTGCTGGATTGCTGCTTCCTCCCAAAGCGTGAGAGAATGCTGACTGATGATGGGGGAACGGACTGGAAGAATGCTGGCCTCTGCCACTGCTACTGGAGTGATGCGATGATGATGTGTGATTATTGCTGTTATTATTGCCGGAGGGGTTACCACCCCCACTACTCGTTGCATGTCCACCTCCTCCGCCATGATGATGGTGGTGGGGAAGGTGATGGGGTTTGCTGGAAGAAGAGGTGAGTCCACCACCAGAGGAATGAGTAAGATTCAAGGGAGCGTTCAATCCCGTTGGTAGTGCAGTAGCTGAAGGGGATGAAGACGAGCCACCAACAACGCCAGCATGGGGCGATGTGTGACTAGGGCTAGATCCAGGGCCATTATTTCCCGGCGAACCTGCTCCTGTTGCGCCACCACTTCCCCCACTAACAGAAGAGAGTAATCCAGGTAGCGACTGCTGAAGGGCTGCTAAACTTCCCAGAGATGCGAGGTTGAGCAAGTTTTGTATGTTGCTCAAGTTGGAAAGGGCAGCCAGATTTTCCGGTTTCACTGTAATCAAAAGGAAGGAAGACAAAAGATGTTTAGAATGAATACAGCTTTTCAACACATTTCTTTTTTTCAGTTAACTATAATCTTCAGTTCAGACAAGATAGATTTTTTTTGCTGAGCCAGCCTATTTCATCATGATAATAAGACAATAGTGCAGTATGGGATGGTCATTCTCTACGGCGATCATGTAATAATCATAATCACCATCAAGACGGCATTTCCCACGTCAATATGCGCAACATGCAAGCTAATTCTGATGGGCAAGCCATAAAAGAAGATTTTTACACAAATATATAATGATTGAGCTCATCATTCCATTACGTCATTTTTATGAATAAACACTTGGTGCTCTGATTATGTCAAGATTTTTTTCTCTCTCTCGTCTTCCTTCTGTTAAAAAGGTGGACCATGGCATTAAATCTATTCATCTAATCTATGCCTGCACCTAAAAGCTCTTTAATATTTTACAAAGAGTGGCTACAACAAGATCGACAACTAAAGTGGAACGTTATTCAAATCTCTCTCTCTCTCCCTCTCCCTCTGAGAACAGACATATTTACCGTGGATGAATTATTATAACAAGTTATTATTAAGCGCATAAATAAAATATTATTTCACGATGTGATGAACCTCCATAATATTTTTTCTTATATTGACATTACACGAACGAGCAACTTGCTCAACTCTCTTTCTCTCTCGCTCTACCTCTCTCTCTCCTCTCTCTACCACTCTTCAAGTTTATAATACGTAATTGTATGTTACATCACACACAGGATCATCTCTTTCTTTTCCCCCTTATTATATAAATGAGCTATAAGGCGCTGCTGCTGATCTCTCTCACAGCCAATAATTTCAAAACGGTAGTTACATAGTTTGTCTAAAACAACCAACGTACCGGCCCCGCAAAGATGAGGAACAACAAGACAAAGAATATCAGGCATAATAATATCCCATCATGAAACATTTTTTAAATACCGCTCAATATATTATTATGATTATTATAACCCCACAACCTGATTCATGATACCAATAATGCAATCTATGACGATGATGATGATGATGATCTATGCATACTTTATTTTTATGATGATAATTCATGAGACTTTTTAAGCTTTTTAAATGAGAATCGCCACCACCATCACAATATTACATCTGCTGCTTCTCCTTACCGGTCCTGTTTATGTGCACGTCTTATGCAATATCTTACTACTACTGTTATGATACAATGTTTATTATCAAGGCATAAAAATACGTATCATTCTTCAACTTTCTGGTTTTTTTCTCTCTCTATACTTTCCTCCTGACAAACAAGGAGAGACGGAGGTGGAAAAACCGATACACGGCAAAGAGAAGCGCGTTTATTATTAGTTGCCACTTCATTCTGTTAAATCAGAAAGAAGAGAGATTGTATTTTTTGCCATATTGACAACGACGGTGAAATGGGCTTCCTTGTAACTACCAAGGAGAGGTAATGTAGAAGGTGTACATCCTATATAATATTACCGCATACTTGGGCAAAAGGGGTATAAAGTGTATACGCATTTTACCTATCTCTGCTGCTGCTGCTGGTCTGTCTGGCTAAAACTCATTTTTATGAATTATGCATTCAATAGGAATTTTTGATGCCCATCCAATACACAATATTTCAACTTTGATTTTTATGGCTATTGACTGAATTTTTAATGTGATACTCGAAACCATTTTTTAAAAAGAAACATTTTAACAGTCTTTGCCTTTCTCTACGTACCCCTTGTCTTTCACTCTAATCATAATTATACTGCGTTTTGTGTGTACTTTGTACATATTGGCATTTATGAGGCAACGTTCAGTGTGAGTGAGTGGTGCGCGGTGGTACGTAAAGGTAAGAAAAAAATAGATAATAATAATAATATTGAAAGATGACTTTTCTCTGCAAATAAAATGTTGGTGGAACTGCTCACTTGTTACATTAAGTAGATATAGACAGCCAGTCTCACAGCGTGCTTTCGAATATATTTTGTAGTAACCACTTCATCATTATCATGGTTATTGCTTTCAAAGTAAAGCTAACTCTCTTGCTCCCTCCCAATGCATGTGTGTTGACTTTTAGCAGTGTTCGTCATCATCCGAGGAAAAAAATAAAGTGTGATAGGCACATACACACACATTGACTGCGCACACAATATTTATGACAGTTATTATATATTACTGTTGTTGCAGGGAGGTTTTTTTGGTCGGTTGGTTGGTTGGCGGGTTAGCCATCTATCTGGTAAAGTAGCTTCACTATTCAAATAAAATGAGATGAGTATATGGGAGGCAAACACAAAATTAATTGAAATCATGCATGAGAAAAGATGATCATCATGAGAACGAATTGAACACCAAATCACCATCATCATCGTACACATATAAACGTGTGGATTTGGATTATTCCCTGTAGTACGGAGTGGTTGCATTGAGAGTGTGTGTCTGTGTGTGTGTACAGGACAGTGTAATAATAACAGAAAAAAGTGATTGTGTGCAATTTTTCTTCGTGTGTTATTATTCTCATAATTTTTCTTTCTCTTTCCTTTCAATAATCGTCCTCTGCTTGTTTCTTCAAGATCAATTTATTGAATTTATCCAATAAAGTAGGGTACTTATCTTGTAAAAACACGGGGTAAATGAGTAAATAAATTAGACGGACAGAGTTATTATTATTATATTGCTTCTGGTTAGTAAAATGTAATAATAAAATGCAAAATATGCGGTTACTTGTTATTAAACGAGAAACAGGACATTCCCCCTTTTCTCTCTCTCTCTCTCTCTCTCTCCGTCAGGAATAAACTACTTTTTTATATCAAGAACACACCGTACATACATTATTATGTATTAGTAAATTTCAATCATTCCGTGATTTGGGAAGCGTTTTAATCATCATTACACGAATACTACTAGACGCAAAGATATTTTAATGGTCCCATTCCGCCATATATTATACCAATACACTCACTCTGAAGTTACCAGCGCATTTGTGTGTAATACTTTAAGCGCAGTGTAAACAGAGAGCGACTAATATGATTGCAAACTTTATGCCTGCCGAGAAAATATATGATTATGACTCTGTGGCGAAAAAAAACTACCTGTCTGCCTAACTAAACTACTTGTAAGAGACAGAATGCAAGACAGTCCTCAATTATATTGGTATTGATAGGTTAAATGTGTAAAACATTTATTTATGCATGTATGTCTGATATACCCTAAAAAATTCAACCATGTAGGTAGTAAACAGATGTCGTCGTCGGTAGCAAAGGAAGCATGAAAAGTGGATAGTCATGCATTATTTTGATTTTTAATGCACTGTGTGAAATTCATCGGATCGTAAAAGTGTATAAATATTGACAGGGTATTTTGTGCGAGCAAGAAACAGCAAGAGAGACAGAGGAGAAAAAAATTAGGCAGGCAGCTTACAACTTGTACACCAGAGTTGTTGGGGAGAACCACAAGAAAACAACACGCACACTTCATTTCTTTGTTATTTTTTATTATTGCTTCTTGGTGGTGGTAGAACGACATGGGCAGAACCTCACCTTACTAAATAACGGCCACCCCTTGAATCCGTTTGCGAAGAAATAAATTATCCATCCACGCAGGAGCATAAATAAAAAAGAATCATTTTTTTGGCTGCTTGCAACGTTGCCCCGTACTTCTACCACTACCATCATCAAAGACAGACTCTTTGCTCACAGTAGTAAGCAAAGGCATGCAAAGGTGATCATTTCGTAATAATAAATAAGGTAATATATACAAGGTTATTGTTACTGATATAGTACATTATTATATTATTATTATTTTGTGCCGGTTGCAATTACAATGTGTGGTGGCAACGTGGCAAAACCACTCAAAAGCAATTATATCACGTAGAGGGACATGAAAACATTTTCAGGGAGGATCTTTTAGCGTGCAACTATATAAGCCCGTGGAAGTAACGGGGAGAGAGAGAGGAGAGCGAAGAAATATATGATGTATAGGATGTATATGGTGTAATATGAAAGTATATATAGCATTGTTGTCGTGATCATCAACATTATTATTATTATTATTGTCTTGGTTCAAGATTATTAATGCCAGGCAGGATTGTTAAAGGAGGTGGTTTCTTACCCTACCTACATATAATGCGATAAAGAAAAGCCGCTGGCAGCAATAATTATAATTACATGGAACATGATGATTATTCATTAATAATTCATTTTGATGGGTTATATGATAATATTCTTAAAAGAAAGTTTTTCAACATTTTATACTGGTGGGGCATTTTATAAGGCTTATTTTGTATAGCTATGTTCCTATATTTGCATACACGTATTAACATTTCATTTGCGGGTTCATCTCTCTGCACTCACGAAAGGTACCGTCCAACAACGTTTATCGAATCATAGATTCACATTTTTTTCTTGGCTGTCATCTACATCTCGTAATAGTAAAAAAATTTATATTACAAATTACGAATAACAGTAAGCAGGTGGATAGTAAACTGGTGGTAGGGAGGTATGGGGAAGTGCAATTACTTTTTCTCTCTGAAGATACCTTTTGAGATCTATAGACTGCAAAATATTTTCCATGTATACTTCCTTCCAGTTTGGTACGCGCATAAAACGACGGATTTTTCCTCATTTACTTTTTTCATCTTAAAATAACAGTAAGATTTGTCTTTCTCTTCTAAAAGCACCAACGCAATGTTAATAAAACTCTTAAAAAAACTGTGTATTTAAAAGATTACATTTTGGTTTTAGTATAACCTTGTGTGATCACGATGTCCTCTTCGACCTCCCCGTAATAATCTGAAGTTTTTTAAGCGATCGTGTTGTAAAATGCTCAATATAATATTCAAAGAGCGAACGACACATTAATTTTCACTCTGGAGGGTAGTTTTCCACCACTCACTCCCGCCCCTCTTCCAAAAGGATCACGTTACCTCGTATCAAAACCAAAAATTGAGAAGGAGGAAAATACACATTCGACCATTAGCTTTGTCATTATATCTCTCTCTCTATGCGTGTCTCTCTCTCTCTATAGCTTACTCCAACTTTCTAGCAAAGTAAACACAAATACAGTGACTATTTTTAAATTCCCTGGCTAGATTATTATACAATCATTCTATATTCCAGGAAACAGTTCCTTTAACCATTCCAATGTCACTTCTTCTTCTTCGAATAGTGTGTGTGTGTGTGCCTCTGCCTACTTTCCTCATTTTGCTCATTTTCCGGTAGAAAAAAAAACAAATTAAGTGCAAAGTCTCCAGGAAGGCTCAGAATTTTCAAGTAAGTTAATAAGAAAAGGATTAAGATTAAGGTGCTGCAATCATTATACATTTTCTTTACTTTGGGACCCATCTCTCCCTGTTTGTCGTTGTTTTCTTCGTCGTCACTAAAACACAAGCCATGTTGAAAAAAGTCAATTTGCATTCTCTTTGCATGCAATGAACATTCGCTACCTTCATCATTCATTATCTCTCTCTCTCTCTCTTCTTCTTCTTCTCCTCCATTTCTTCCTTTCATCCATACCATCTTTATATTCACTTTTCGGTAATTCCAAATGATATAACCTTTGTCTTTTTCTCTGTTTGTGTATGTGTGCGTTTGCCCGTTTCTTTGAAGAGTTATGCGTTGCAGATTTGTGGATATCTACTAACATATCTACACAACACGCGTATTAACTCTGTTAATGGGAGAGAGTGAGAGGCTTTCATTCTTCTTATTTTCTTCTGTTTTTTTCTACTTTTAATGCGAACCGTGTTATGGAAGTAATGTAATGTGTATGTGTGTGTGTGTGCGACTATGTCTGTGTTGTAAGCGATCCCACCAACCAAGAAAATGAAACGATTCACATTATTACAATATTATTATGCAAGAAGCTACCAAGGCAAGACTTATTGCTTTTGAGTCATCTCCTCCATTAATACAAATACTACCTTCCTTCTCTCGATCTTCTTTTTGGCGTGCTTAAACGCAGCAAGAGGAAGAATATAGCAGCAAGAGCAAGACAAGTTTACTTTTTGTCTTTTCTAGTAATCAGGTATCAAAAGGTTCACTGTTCTTTCGCCCCCTTTTGCTTCTCTCCCCATTCTCTCTTCTGTCTCTCTATATAATATAGATGATTTTTTTTTATCACAGAAGCACAGCAGCAGCATCAGCAGCAGTAGGAGATATAGAAGCTCATTTGGAATTAGCCATTCTGAACATAACATTATTTCATCCATCAGTCAGCCCTTTATTGCGTGGCCCGACGACGACGACGACGAGGACACGCTCAAGTTAGAGAACCAGAAAAATAGGAAAATATATACATATATGCATATTAAGAACATCTCGCCCATCCCAATTTTCCAATCAGCCATGCCTATAATGAATAGTTTACTTAGGAAACTTTCATTTGTTTCTGTGTGTGCTAAAAGAGCCGACAAAAAGTTTATTGTGAAAAGTTAGTAATTTTGGTGTTGTTGATAGGATGCCAAAAAGTCTGAACATCCCCCTCATGTATTACGTAAATACACGCTATACACCATTGCTCTGACTTGATGATATATTGCGCCAATTGATTTGAATGAAAAATATATTAGATGAAATGTTTAAACGTTTTTTTTTGCATTTTTTCAAAGCGAGAGAATATAATTTTTATTATTGGTAAGTCACCTTCTGACTGCAGGGGAGATGATGAATGCGACTTGCTCTCCGTTTTGATCCCAAGATTTTCCCTGTACATTTGACTACCATGTTTACTACTGCTAGAGATACCCGTTGCTGAAGAAGAGGAATGAGAAGATGAGCCATGGCCCGAGTGACCACTGTGAGGATGATGAGATGAGGAATGATGTTGATGATGAGCACCGTAAGAAGAGGACCGATGATGTTGTCCATGGTGGGACGAGGAGTGATGTTGAGAATGAGGATGATACCTTTCCCCGCCAGAGTGACTGACAGGAGGTCTTAAACCGGCGTGTCCGTTGACAAAGGATTCCTTACTCAATGAGCTGTTACCACTGCTAACGTTATTGTTGTGACTGCTACCGCTGCTGCTGCTCTCATTATTCCTTCCCGAAGCTATCCCACTTGTACTACTTGAGCGAACTCCAGGAGAGGAAGATGGGGAAACACCACCAGAGCGACTGGTTCGGCCTGATCCTCCCTGTAGGACACAAAAAAGAAGAAAAAGTTGTAAATAATGAGTAAACGATGATAAAAATGCAAACATTGTTTTAATTAAAAATGAACAATTTTCCGCTGCTACTTTTAATGGGGTTGGGAAGCAAGTAAATTTAATAATATTATTTCTCGCTCGTTTCGAGATAAACCAATCGCGCGCCACTGGAAAAGGGAGAAAATTATTTATTATGCAAGACCATGAATGAGCTTGTGTTTCTCTGACCGGGTAAGTTTGCTGCAACTAACTATACACATAGGCAATGTGTATAAAGCAGAACAAGACTAAAGGCACACTGATGGGAGAAAGACAGGGTGACATCAAACAGGGAAAATAATAATTCCAAGGAATTAATGAAATGCACAGACAGGGATTCAATTTGATGTATTATAAACATCATCGTCATCATCCGCTCGCATATTTACATATTATTTTTTTCCACATTTTGTTCCGTCCAGTTTATAGGCTGCTCTACACAGCACCTCGGAAAGGAACAATGCTTACTGTAAACATAATTTATAAAATGTAAATATAAAGACTCCAGAGGATTTTAGTTGCTGGTGAGTGAGAGTGGAGATGTGACATGGACAGATCAGCTTAAATTGTGCAGCAGGACACAAAATGAGAATGCGGGACTTACCACCACGAGGAGAATTACATATGATTTAAGCTGTCGCTCATATAAAAAAAATGAGTAGTAGCAAAGAGTAAGTGAAGAGTGAAGAGAGAGAGAGAGAGAGAGAGAGAGAGAGAAATTGCGTACATTATGGTGCGCCGGACACAAAGAGGACACCATACTTTCACATATGATGATGTACATAAAACTATACCTCTTTCTCTCTCTCTCTCCCTCTCTCTCTGCATATGATTATATGTATATAGCCGTTGTTGTTGTTGAACAATTCCATTAACACACACCCTGTTTTTTCTCATGTGTGGACTTGATGATTTTGTATGCGAGTCTGAGAATTGGAATAATGTTCTGTCGTATTAAAATACGCAACAACCAGCCAACCAAACTAACCAAAGAGTCCATTCGTTCATTTTAAAAACATTTCATTTACTCCAATATTTTCCTCGTCATCATCATCGCCCTCATCAACAGGAGAACCGCACCGAGAATCATATATATAAATATCTCTATTCACTCTCTTTCTTTCTCTCTACAGTGTGTCGGCTTTTGTCTCCTATGTTAATTTCGTAATCAATTTCCGACACAGCTGAATAACAAACGCACACACACACACACTCCGGTAGGGATATTTAGGAGAGAGAAGAGAGGGAGTACAAGAATAATGAAGCCGCTTTTTTAACTAAACTGACTACATTAATACATTACATCATTGAGCGGAGTTTTTATGCTGAGATAAGAGTGAGTGAAAATGTACATACTGCACAGATATTGGTATGAAGTATAGAAAATGTGCGGAGAAATGAGTGGCAGATAAAGCACAGAATAGTAATAATGCGACATCACTAACGGTGTTTATGTATGTACATTAATAAAGAGGAAAAGCGTGAGGAAGGGTAGCACAGGGAATGGAAATTGAATTTTATTGATGAACTAAAAAAGCACTTGTGTGCAGAGTAGAAAAAAAGTTGGGGTGATGATGAGGAAAGGAGCAGTTGGCTAATGCTAATTCAAATGCTGTCGTCACAAAATCATAATCACTGTCATCAGCAGCGCGAGCGCGCGCGTGTGTGTATATGTGTACAATGAAACTGTTTTTTGCTTATAGTAAGAAACTTATCGTTTTGCAGCAGCAAAACCCACGCCATTGTCACTGGTGACGTCCTCATCACCTCTGCTACTGTTAACATTACAACTGCTTATAGGTACTTGGGTGTGAGCTCTTGACTGGTGGTCTCTCCAGTTGCATAATTTACAAAATACGTCATTAACTGTTACAAAAACTACCGCTGTTACTATAAATGACTAGGTTAAGGATGATTTCCTATGTTTAATGAGTAAAAGTACCGAGAAATGCTAAAATATAATTTGTGTACCGGTAGTTTATAAACAAGACAGGTTAACATTGCACATTCTATAACAGTTTCTGACCTTTTATTCGTTGCGCTATGATGGATAGAGGATGATAAAGGAGCTCTATGCTCAAGTCTCTAACAAATTGCGACACGATGGTCTGAAAATGCCCCAGTACCACACAACATGCAGGGAGTACCGTATTTCTCTGTCATGAAATGCATACAAGAGCTACTTTTTTCTGACCATTTTACTCATAATTTCCCATCTTTCTACATGTACGATTCACCGCGTCAACACAAGAGGGGTAAGAGTTATATAATCGGATGCAAAGCAAATATATCTGATATTTTTATATTTCTGTTCCGAGGGTGATGCTTTGCACCCTTTTTTGTAATGAAATGCAAAGGGGATTTTGTTGCAACTGTACATTTGGTTGAGAGCGGCTTAATTGTTGTGATATAAGACTTCCTTGTACTATACTTAGCCAACCGATAGTAAAATTAAAATTGCCAATGTCTGCCGTAGGCAACAGAGTTGCAGCTACTTTGTCAACATGTTCAACAAAACCATAATATTTAAAAACAAATGAGGAAATGTGTGTGAAAAGAGGTTTTTATACGAATGGCATTGGTTATACGATACCTGCACATTTTGTTAGCTTGAATGTATCTGTTACCGTGTGACGTTCCTTTTTCATTTGAGAAGCTAACTGGAAGCTGTTTAAAAGTTCCTAGACCATACCGCACCTACGGATTCACACTAGCAAAACAGCTTTTTTGTCACGAAGGATCAAAACAGCATAACAAGCCTGCTCTCGAGTAGAATAAAAAGCCTCACGCCACGCAGTAAACCCTGGAGTTGTCAAAAGTACGCGGAAAATATATTTTCATCAAAAGCTGCACACTCTCTGATCTGCTTACCTATATCTCCTTGTCCATCTTGTACGTGATATATGCACATTCCATCGGGAGACGTACTTTAAAACTTAAACATATGCAACTGCTTCAATATATGATCAGAATATATATGCTGACAATACAAAACTTATTTTTCACAATTTCATATCATAAAAAGATCCCCGAAGATCAGTTTATCTAAACATCAATGCCCTGCGTTGTGCATACTTATTATGAGAATGGTAATAAAATGATTATATTGCGAGCTAACTGTAGTTTAACTAAGAAAACGCAATAATATGACGCTTCACAACAATAAGAGAAGATGCACAAAAATGTAAATAAATACACATGTCCTCATTGAGACAAGTGTGTCTGTCTACGCGCATGAATGAAATCATAATTATCCCGATTATCAGTTTTGTTTTCATAAGAATCGTGTGTATGCTCACAATTTTCCAAGTACGCGTATGCGTCACACACAACACTGCTGAATAAGCACCCTGAAAATGTTTGGTAGAGTTTCTTTCTACGTACAAACAAGCAGATGCCCAAAAGCTTTATCTCAGTAGTAAAACACATCAGCATAATTTCATTAGTGATTTTATCATTTTCTCTTCCGCCTCAAGGCTCATTATGTAAAATTAATTATTGTTCAGTACCACGAGGACGGGTTTACCGTGACTGAATAAAAATAAATGCTGTGTAAAGAGAAAAAGAAAGGACATCTTAAAATATTCACTGTTATAGAATGGCTTATAAACACTTCTCGTTTCCGTACTCATATAGGGTACGTAACAAATGATAAAAAACCCTCCTGGACAGAGTTTTTGCCACATCTGTACATTTTTTATGCGAACAACGAGACATAAAATTAAGCTCTCTGTGGAAAAAAAGTGATGGTGATGACGAGGACTGATTTTTTCATGGTGATGTGTGTGTGTATATATGTAGCAAGTGGAAAATCAAGCCTCTGATATTCATATACATCTCAGCATGTCATGATAATCATGACAGAATACTAAAAAAAGTACGACCATTTATTTCCATTCAATTCATATCTAAAAAATGCTGTTATAAACCAACCCAAACTTCGTGATCATGAATGCAACGATACATAATGAGGCATCAGTGCGTACGCGTGGTTCGGGTTTTTTTGTGTATTTAACACTAACAAGATGAATATAATCTCCCGCTGTGTCAAAAATTTACACAGGCATATCAACAACACTCTTAACTTAACAATCTATACTGATCATCATCTCATCAGCACTCTCCATTGTAATCACAATCAGCTGCGTACAACAACCCAATCGTCTCTATCCGCTTCTTGTGTAATTTTCGTATTAAAATCGAATTTCATTTTTCATTTCCTGAATTTAAATTTTTCTTGGGTCCTCTGTCCCACTACACGGTAGTAATGATAATAATGATAATCGTGTTATTTATTATGCATCTGCTGAGAGGTTTGCATGAAGTGGGGAAAATGGAAATACAAAACAGTACTAGACAGTTTTTGTAAGAATGTTTATTTTCGTCGCCGTTTCTCCCCTTCTTTCGAGTTGATACTTCTTCTCCGTTGACAGCCGTAAGTAGTTTCAGCAATGCTATTGACTTGATAAAAATGAAAAATTACAATTACTGCAGAATGAAATATTAAGTGTGGAAGAGTGAAAAAACGAAAGGCAGGAATGGATTGATGGATCACCATCGTTGTACTTATTACCGAATGAAATTAGGTGCTACGTCTGATGATGAGCCAGGAGAACGGGGAAAAGGAAACGAATGAGGCAATTCAAGACTGACTGACTGGCTAGTAAGAAAAAAAAGCGAAAGTGAAAGAGAAGCAGTAGCAGTAGTAGCAGTAGTTAAAACATATAGTGTTGCATTGATTACTCTGCACGTTCTTCACTTCATCATAATAATCATCAAGCAATTCCCCCATGTCATTTGGGGGAAAAATGAGAACACGAGAATGAGATGATGAGAGGTACTTTGCGTATATATTTAATATATAAGGCGGCGCAGATAAAACGACAGAGTGCTTCTCCAGCTTGTTATAATGCAAACTACTTCATTAAGTATTATAACAAGGTGAGATTTAATGGAATGATAACGGTCGAATGGAGGTGAAAACACTTGATTGTCACGAGAAATGACCAAGTCATTATCAAAAAAGTTGAGAGAGAGACAAGGGGAATGAGTATAAAAAATCAAGCCACCACAGCGCGTCGTGTGCATCGGCAGCAGCAGCAGCAGCGCGGTGCAAAAAAGGGAAATGGTTACGTTGTGTGGTTATATGTTCTTATACAAAGTCCTTTGCAAAGTTTAATGTAGTAACGTTTTATTTTGTCGTTGGTGCTTGTCAGATACACAGGGTAAAAAAACACTTGGAAGCGTTACAGCACAGAGCACAGCACAATGACTGGAAGAGTGAGTGAAAGTATTTTTAAAACATTGAATTTCTCCATTAGTTTTTTTTCTCTCTCTCTCTCTCTTTCCGTGTGTGTGTCTACTTTCATTTGAGTGAAACTATAAAATTGTATAGATGTGCACACACACACACATTCACTTTGCATATATGCCGCTGCTGATGACGTTGTTGATGATGATGGTGATGAGCCTTAATCAGTTGGCAAATAATATGGCAAACTAGCCTTTTGTTTAAATTACTCCTGCTTCTGCAGAGGCTTGCTCATTTCATTTTCACAGACGAGCAGAGTAGAGAGAGGAGGGAAAAAGATAAATGCATAATACACCTACGCGTAGATAGAGAGAGGGGGAGGGAGAGAGAGAAATGAGTACATAGCAGATTATATATTATGAGTATGAAACGTATCGTCGTAAAGCCAGACACATAGACAGACATTCATTGAAACTTCAGTGTTCTTCTCGTCCTCCTCTTTTTACTCTTCTGGTCACCAAAGACCCTTTTCCATTTCGTTTTGTTGGATAATAATATTATGCATTTTACGTACATAAGTCGCTGCTGTAAGTTAAAAGTAGCAGTGGAAACATCGTGATCATCAACAACATCATCATCATGATGAGCACCAGCTTTCATACTCTTTATGTAAAATTAGTAAAGTACATATAGATTGTCTCTACTACTATTACTCCTCTCTCTCTCTCTCTCTGCACACAAATGAAGCTTCATGCTTTTCTGCTCGTTTTTTAAAACTCTCTCTCTCTCCCTCTCCGTTCTTTTCTCTTCTCTTTGGCTGTTCAAGCTTATATAAGCATTTAAGTTTGTTGGTTTGCAACCCAAGCCAGTGAGCACATACACAAAGGTACATACTTTTTCAGGGTACAAACACACACAAACGCTCATACAGTTGAAATCAGGCTCTTTTTGCTGAAAAGACGCATTAATATTTCAAGATGGCCCTCATTTGCATATAAATGAAGTGGCACCCCCTAATCACACTCAAACTCCAACAAAACTCAGTTTTACTCCGAATAATGCTTTGCTTCGTTGGTAGTGGTATATTGGAACCTACAGTTTATATGGTACGGTCGTGTACATTAGTTAGGGTGTAGGAGCACCCGGAATATCTTTTTTTCGGGAAAAAGCAAGCTAGCAAATAAGTAGTTGTTGTAGAAGTATAGAAGTGAGTGTGAAAGTAGCGGTGGTGGTGGATGCTCTGAATGTGTGTGTGTGTCTGTGTGCGTTGATGATGATGCAGAGGTACAATACAATGAGAAAAACGAACATGGAATGCTGCTGTGTGCTTTCTAAATATAAGTTTTACTTCATTTTCTCGTATAGCGGTAATAGTAGTCACTCAAAATAATACAACACATTATTATTACCATTGTACCATCGTCATCGTCATCATGATCATCATTGTGTGTGTACCATAAGAGCACATAGGACCACGTCGTAGTTATATAATAATATACACACAACACATTTTGTTCTTGAATTGTTTGCTAGCTTCCTTTTAACTTGTGGCGGTGGTGGTGGTACACACTGCTAGAGGAAAGTGGTAGTGAAAGAAGTAGCGTAACCAAACCACATTATGCGTCAGGATGATGAGCCAACCAGGAAAAGTATAACGGCAATATTAACAATGATGCTCTTTATAATAATGGCAAATGCTGATGCTTTAATAAGACCTAATGGGGTCATCAAGTTAATGTGGTGACTGTAATAAGTTGCTACAGAAGAAGAGGAGGAGAGGCGGAGGAGGAAAAAGAAAGTAAAAACGGGAGAGAGAATATCTTCTTTTTATTTTCATCGTTTATGCAGTTCATTTAAAAGGTTTTCTAATGGTGCCGCCGGTGCACCCTCTCCATTGAAACACAACAACGCGATAAAAAGCAATAAGGTTGAGGACGACGAAATGAAACTGTGTAGGCATAATTTTTATCGCTTTCAGCATTTATAAGAAAGAGAGAGAGAACTCCCTAATATATAAGGTGAGAGAAAATGAAGATGGAAAATTACCGTGTGAAAAGAAACAGATAGAGGAGAGCTGCGAGAGAGAGAGAGATAGGGAAATGAGGAGGAAGCAACAGAAAACCCCTAATACGTATTTCTGGTTTCATTAAAATTTCCCAATTTCTCGCCGTTTTGTTTAAAAGTGAGAAAAAAACTTTATTCGGTCTTTTGATTGTCACTCGAAAAAATTAATTCTACCTTTTTATGAATATTTTTTCAATTAAATATTAAGTTTTTGTTTCGCCCCGATGATGAAAAAAGTTTCCCTTTATTGGGACATGCAAACACGCAGTGTCGAGCTGTGAGTGTTATTGGAAGGAATTTATTTATATTTTAGATAGACAACGCCAAAGAGCCTGTTTATAAAGCTCTTTCCCAATTTTCCATCCTCGGAAATCTGCAGAACCAACATGAAAGCACGTTTTTCTATTTCGCCTTTCTCTCACCTCCCTTTTCATACAAGGCCTTGTATTATTGGGGTGTTATTACTGGATTAAAAATAAAAATTGGAAATGATCGTGTTGATGAGTGGTTGGTGCTCTTTGGTGATGATGAAGCTTTGATGAATGGCTGCTTTGGTGAGTCAATGAATGGCGAAACAGTGTCGCCTCTTCTTTTTTTATGTCATCACTGATTATACGAGACCAGGGAAATGTCCATATGATTTTTATTATGCAAATATCCTCGAAACACATCCCTTTCACATGCAAATCACAAGTATTTTTAATTTTTCCTGGATAAACTTGTACAAATTCTGGCTTTGCCATTCTGCTGATTTTGTAACTGGAACTGATCGAAGGAAACAGAGTTGTTCAAAAAACCAAGGAGCAATAAGGCTGGTGGTGACGACGACAAAAGTTTGCTTTCATAGGTAGCGACAGCTGAAGATCCACACTTAAGTAAGCAGCACCATTTTAATAGCATACAGCAATAATAATAATAATATAATAAAATAAAATAAAAAGTATATCCTATTCCTATTCATCATCATGATCGGCATGATCACAGAAAGCGGGGAGACTTAAAAGGGAGCAGGCGCAGGCATTCATTAAACCACTTGATCCCTTCAAGGCTGATGCTGCGTTGTGTATAGAAAAAACAGAGTATCAATCAAAACCTGTATTTTCTAAACTTTTTTATTTGACACCAGAACAGGCTATAACTGCTTTTCCGATCGCGGTAAAAAATGAAAATTATACACATTACGGTATAATATCTAATGCATAAAACATTCTCAATTGACAAGAGATCCTTTTACTATTATTATTTATTATTTCGAAAAGAATGTAAAAAAATCCTCTTTAGCATTATTGCGTTTTTGTACGAAGTAGACAGATTGGGATTTCACAAAGAATTGGGAAAATGCACTTAGATATTATACACACAAAAATATTATAATTCAAAAAATGTATTGGTTTGAAATCGTTCTTCTATCAAGCTAAAACGATATAATAACAAGTTTGGTTTATGAGCTGCATATTTATCTCGAACAAATTACAATAAAACCCATATTATCTGTATGATGATGTCCTGTACTACTCTATGGGTATATTGACTATTATTAAGTAAGTCCCCGCACACATGTTACCAAAATGTTTTTGATGACTTGTTATTATTATTAGAACATCATCATTTTTGTTACGTTACGTTTACCTTACTCCGCACAAAATTTACCCTGTCATTGAGAGAATTTATCGCCTTCTTCAATGCTTAAAAAATATTTGCTTGCAATGTTTTATGCAGTGTTTTATATGTGGGTATGCGTCTTTCATCAAATCTTACTCAACTCAATTTCTTACTCTATTTTACGAAGAAAAAAAATTTAATCAGAATTTATTCCAAAAAATGAGTACCTCCTTCAATCTGCATAAACACAATAGAAATGTTTTCGATAAATTAAATTAGTAGCAACTGATTATTAGTTTATGCATAAATTAATTTATGACGTTCATACTTATGCTGCTTTGATGCTTAATGCTATTTCTTAAAATCTTCAGGTACCACATCACATTCCACCTTTTCTATCTGCTCCTGCAGATTTTCGCTTTTCCCGCCTCTCTCTCCCATCCATTCTGTTTTCTTATAATTTTATTTTATTCGTTAATATTTGTCGAGATTCAGAAAATCGTTTCGTACTATTATCCATTCTATGGTACGGCAAACCTTTCTACGCGGTAGTATAAAAGACGAGCGGAAAGGTATAAAAGTTGAAAATATAAAAAAATAACTGCCTATCCAAAGAAAGTGCTTCTTCTCTTTTTATTCTTTCTCATCACTCGCTCATTTATTCTAACCTTACAAATGTTTTTCTACCATTTTCTCTCCACTGTCTTGTAGGAAAAGTTCATTATGAGCTCATTCACATTCAAATCAGAGACCAATGCTTAATTCGAAAAATTCAAAACGCCGTTCCTTACAAAAAACTTCCTGGTTCCTGTAAATCTTGTGTCACTATACGCGTATAATACGATGTATGTGACTCGTGAATGTATGCATACGTGTACGAATAAGTAAAATACACAAACCTGTAACCTATTATGTTCATACAAACTTCCAACGAAAAAAAATAGTAAAAAAAGAAGAATGGTGGGGCTGACTCATTAAATTCTGCTGAAGCGACAGAAATGAGATGAGATATGGAATCACCGTTTCCTGTCGTCTCTCTCTCCCTCTCCAGTTCACTTCTCAAAAGCTGCATGGTCTCTACCATACAAGACTGTAAGTACTACTGCGGTATGATCTACTTCACATGTTTTCACGGCAGAAATAATAAAATGAAGAAAGCGCGGACTGATGAATTCTTTGTGTTGTTTTAAATCAGAAGGAGTTATTGCAGCATAACTGCTCCTAGCTCAACGCTGCCGCTGCTGCCGCTTTTTAAAAATATTGAACATGTACATGGAATACGAAGAAGAAAAGCGGTAGTAAATTTAAATGCCATTACTGCTTCTCGCTGCCTGTTTAAGAATTCGGGATTTCCACGCTTAAAAAAGCATTCAGTGGGGCAAATTACATAGTAAAAATTTTTACTCGACCATGCATGCGATTAAAATCAGCCCATAATGCATGAGGAAAAAACTCATGTAGCATGTCATATATCCCTACACATTTATAACCAAAGTAAGGCAGTTCAATTATTCAAAAAATTTATAATCGTATAATAACGTACTCAACTTCTTGATATGCAACACATTATATGAAATTTTGAGAAAAATGGAAATATCATGATTAAATATGAAATTTACTTTGAGTAAAATGTCCAGTCAGAATGTAATATAATCGGATATAAAATTTACACCGAAGTAAAAAAAATGAACAAAGAATAAAAACGAGTAAAAATTACATGTGCGAAATTTCATTTAATTACAACTCAATTGTTTCCTTTGAAATCTCCATTTTTTTCGTTCTCCTCTTGGTTGCTTTTTTTGCCGACTGTGTGGGCGTGCACGGTACAAGGATTTGGTAGGACGGTTATTACACATACTACACTGGCATAATGAAACAGGCAGAGGCAGGTCGGTTGGCAAGCAAAAATTCACATAATGTATTTTTAGCATCAGCGTCAAAACACATAAACAAAAGCTGCAATATCGCAGTGGTAGCAGGTATGACTGAAATTGAGTGAAATAAAATGCAAACTCACATTAAGATATCTCCGTATAAAGAAAAAAGGAACATTTAAAAGTGCATAATGTACACCGTGTGTGTTTGTATATACGCAACGCATACACGTTGTTGTCCTTCACACATCAGCTATAGTAGTAGCCACCAGTAGAGTGGAGACACACTCGCAATATAGGTACCAGTCTTTAAGGTGAAATAGCCACGAGCAATGCTCATTTCATGGAATCACATTTCAACTTCCACTGAAGCAGGGTATCCGCTGGCGCTAAGAATACTCACTATTGTATTGACTAACAGAATATATCTGATAAATGGATACACGAAAAAAAGAGAACCGGTGCTGCCAGCAGCACCCCTTGTTTTATTTTTTATTTATTTATTTATTTCCCACTTTTTAAATCGCTTTCATAAGCAGCAGCGTTGCATTTTTACAGTTTTATTTGTACTCGTACCTAATTATAATGAGTCCCATATTTTTTACCACTTCACCGGACAAGGCAAAAGGGTGGTCATTTAAAGGGAAAGCGCTTTTATGGGGCTGTACAGCGGGGACAAGAGATATGGTAATTAGGACAAACAGGTCATACCGTTATTTTACGTTTGATTTTGTCATTTTTGTCGTGGGCTTCTCGTTTTGAACAGTGCCTTTTTTCACCGGAACATTATGTATTATTGCTACTACATTACATTTTAAAATACAAACGTCCGCCAGCCGCCGAAACTTAGTCATTTCATAAATATGCATACATTATTATGCATATTTTTCTTTTTTAAAAGGTTAATTTGATACTTTATGGAGCTCCTTTTTGCCGAGTGGCGGTTGCGACCCTCTATCTCTGGACAATCGTTTCATATCCCGTGTCGTTGTGCTCTTTTTTCAAACTTTTTGAGAACTCCGCTCAAGTCAAAAGGTATATTTAAAGTGGTATAAACATATACTTATCATGTATAAAATTATTTCAAGAGCCTATTAGAACAGGTAAAATCTGAATAATGATTAGTTTTTGCGCTGTTCTCTTTGTAAAATATGCGCGCTAACGTGGAATATGAACTACGAGAGTTTGAGGAAGTATAATATCATATATTACAACTACTTATACGATTAGAAAAAGTAATAGACGAAGGGAGAGAGAGAGAGAGCAACATGCTTATTATGACTTATTATTATTTACAGTAAATGCAGAGGAGAACATATATACTGTTAGTACACATGTTCGTCTTAACCATAACTTGAGATCACACTCTGTGTATGTACATATATTGCTGTTGATGCGGTAAAAAACAGGATAGGATTATTCACAAAGACCTCGTAAAAATACACTAATTGCAAGTTGGGTTCACATGATTACGTGTCGAGCAATAGCAAGTTGATATAATGGCAAAACAGGTAAAGGGAGCGAAAGAATAGTAAAAAATGTGTATTTATAATTATTATTATTATGTGAATATGTCTAATACACTTTTACTGGGTAATAATGGGAACAAGTGAAATTGTCAAGTTCTTGGTAAAATAAACCGTCAAGTAAGTAGGTAGGTAGGTATATATATGCATATGCAAATGTACAACGGTATGTATGTATGTACGTACGTACGTACGTACGAGTATGAACATGTAAATTAAATGCTAATAAGCAATTTTTTAGAATTTTGTTCCTTGACACGAGAGTTGAGTGTGTGTCCTGCCGCCGCGCCGTTATACCGTTAAATAAGCTTGCATGTCTTTGTATATTTCCAGTTAATTTTTGGAGGGACGACAAACCGCATAATGAGAGAGTGTACATTATTATGGAGCAATGAAAATGGGAAATGAAATTAAAATGGCATAACGTATGTAGTAGTAATAATAACAAGACATGTCTTGGAAAGAGGTCGAGGAAAGAGAAAAAGAAAGCGTACACGAAGGTAGAGAGCTCTTGATTCGAACTCACGCTGTCTTAAATGACTCCGCAATCACGCTGTATTATTGAGAAAGTGACTGAATACTCACTCTTCGTGAAAAAATATATGTATCTTGATCCTCGACACCGGCATTTAGCGGCCCCGTGTAAGAAGAATTACGTATACGTCATGTAATACATACCAAGAAAAAAGGTGCCTGTATTTCCACCTGGTCATAATTTAAGCATAATATAAAATCAGCTTTCACGCAGAGCGTTATTCTCTATATTATGGCATCATTATTACCGTATTACGGGGTAGATGCATGCCTCATGTATTTTTCATATTATTATTGGCGGGGAAGTAATATTGTCCGGATTTGTTTCCTAAAAAACGGGAAGCGTGTATCGTGAAAAAAATGTATAAAAGATATCGCATCACATGCCGCGGTTCAACCTTTCCACCCCGGAGACTCCCTTTTTATGTTTTTTCTTTATACCTTTTTCGATTCGATGGTGTATTTATGTTGATCAGATTTTCATTCACGTGCTGTACTACAGTGGTTAAGAAGTTGAGGTAAATAGGTAGTAAGTTTGTACATTATTTTTTTATTACAACCAAAAGTTTCTCATAAGCGCATGGCACGATAAAATAGACATGGACGTAACGTAAAGCAACGTGTGTGCAAATACACGTCATGCCGAAAACCAAAAAAGGCCCATGAAGGCTTTCAAGTGCAAGCGATTGCAATGCCGTGCCATAATACCCTGTAGAAGTAATTAATCGGAGAAAATATAGGAGCCGATCCACATCATTGTTTTACTTTAAGGAGAACTGGTGGTATTTTCCGTGAAATTTACAAATCGTTTATACTATACACAAAAACACGGAAAATTGCGGAAAGCGGACAAGAATTGTTATTTAAAAATGCAACAGGGAAAACTTTCTTTGGTTTGTATTTATAGCTTAAAGCTTGCAAGACTCAATCTTTAAACTGTGACGTGATAGGGCGAGGGCAACTGCTGCTGCTTCTGCTGCTGCCTGAGCTACTACCATATTGAGTAGTAAGCGAGCAAGGAAGAGATAAACAACTACTCGTTTTGTTTCAAAATTCTAGAAAATCTTACGTGATCGAATAATGATTAAATGAGCTCGACTTTCTTCCTGTGCGTGAGGGAAAAATTTACTCCTATTTTTTTCTCTCTCTCTCTCCCTATAGGTGTCTGCTTTCCTTTCGGACATCCATTCACCCGGGAAAAGTTGCGGGTAAAGTAAACTTAAAAGTAATATGCGGGAAGAAGTTGACTCTATCCACAACGATATCATAATCAGTCTTCATCATGATATATTGTACTTATTTGCGCAGTCAAACATGTAAATAATGTTTTTTTTCTCTAAATGCAAATGTCACGAAATAGTATATTTTTTCTAAAGAGAATAGATTATATACATCACGTGCAATACCCTATATAACTTCAAGTTCCGTCATCAAAACGATAAAAAAAAGTTTTAAAACTAATAATAATGTTTACTTTACCTAAGTTAAAGTTACTCGCATAATATCACCTCCAAAAATCTACCAAGTATAGACGGTAATTGTGACGGCAGCAGCAAGGCTAAAAGCAAACCGCCACCGCGCCCATCATAAACTATATTTATGTTGAGTAGTACCATTAACGAAAATAATAATAATAATCTGTGTTGTAAGTACAAAATAATAGTTTCTATTTTTATAACAGTGGCCAGGGCTTTATGATTACTTGTTTGGAATACTCCTTGGCTTCGTTTGTTTGATGGGTTGTTGGAGTACGCTCTTTGAATACAATTTTTGGGTATGCGGATATGCATGTGTGTATAATATGCAATTGTAATTAACCCTAATATGAGCAGTTTTTCCTAAAAGTTGCTCGCTTTTTTATCAGCTTTCTTTCAAATCGTTCCAAGTTCTCTTTTCTCCTTTTGAATTCGAGTCTAGCGTGATTGTTAAAGCATAAATACGTACGCTCAAAGTGAGCATTCTCTCTCATTTCTCGCTCTGGTGTTGAATTCGACTTTGTAAGCATTATCCCTGTACTTTTTTTTCGCCATTATTTACATAACTCATATATATGTTCAAGTACTTCATTCATTTCAATGTGAGCGCACAGGAGTGCTGCTGTACTAAAAAATGGTGTGCACTATTTGCTGTTTCGCTTAAACATATTTTACATAATGGAGCATATATTGGGGGAAAAAGTTCGAACAAATGAACATTGACTCACGACAACGCTACAGAGAGACAAAAAGAACAGAAATGATCTTTCAACTTTTTAAAGCGTTTAATAATAATACCACCACCACCGTATAACAAGCAAAGGCTTTGCAGAGTTGTATGCATGTTCAATACGAGGGTTTAAGTACTTCAACCGTCGTGCGTCTGATCGTCGTGCCGGTGGGAGTATCAGCTTACATGTGAAAGCACATTGGGCTCAGGTATATAAAGTAATAATAATAATAATAACAATAATAATAATATGGATAAATGGTGGATAGAGCACCCTGATTTTTTTCTCAACTGCTATTAAACTTTTTCCGTAATGTGGTTATCGTATCACATCATCATCATACAACTATATACAACGCACAACAACGGTTCCATCAGGCATCATGCACGGCGGTGATGGTGGTGGTGGTAGACTAACAAACAGAAGCTGTAGTCACAAATATTAATGGCAGCGTAAGTACAGCTCTCAATTCTGTTATCCTTCAAAAAATCAAACTCAAAGTAGTACTTACTCGCTACATTATTACCGGTAGAGAAAAGAGCTTGGAAAAAAACGGACTGATCAAAATGATATGCGAGAAAATTTTTATATGTGTAATTTATATGTGTGCAAAGAAGCTAAAAAGTAAATGGAGTCCGTAAACGGGGTGGCATACAAAAAGATGGAAAAGAGTAAAGAGTCTAAAGCATTTTTTCTTTGGTGGGTACCCTCTCTCTCTCTCTCTCTTTTCTCGGGTACTTAATTTCTTTTGTTGTCGTATATTGTAGTTAAAGTGTACAAAAATTATGCACAGGAAAGGACATAAACTATACAGCTCGGCTTCTACTACTAGGTGGCACACTACCTGAACAAAAAGAAAGAGAGGAAAATAATGTGAAATTTTTATGTTACGACAATGAGTGCCATATTTCTACTGTTACTACTCCCGCTCGTAGCTCATATCCCAACTCTTCTTCTCCACCACTCTCTCACTCTCACCCAGTCAGTCGTCAGCCATTCACTCAGGATCTGAGTACAACAGAAATGTTATGAAAGTCGAGAGGAGACACAAAAAAATGAAGTTAAAAAAGTAACCGACAATCACATTATTACTGCCACATCACACGCCTACCCCCACATCGTACAGAGAGAGAGAGAGAGAGAACACAGGGAAAGCTTCAAGGTGTATAATACTGATTATTGCACCCGCGTTAATTGCTCCGCGTTTTTTAGGTCTTTCTTTCTCCCCATTACATTTTTATACTTTTGTAATGAATGGATGCAAATGCAAGTGTGCCTCTCCCACGTACACACTCAATTTTTCTGCATTTTTTCGGCCTTCCGTCCACATTAACAAACCGTCACAGTACTTATTATAGTTACTGTAACGTTTTGTGCACCCCCATATTACTGTTGCTGTCATACAGATTTCCCTGCGAGTGCTGATAACAAAAACATATAAAAACTCCCAAAGAACGCAGAGCCCAGCCACAAGAGCTAGAGAGCAGCAGTAGCAACAGCTCAGGCAACACCGCCACCTAAAAAAACAGGTTCTGTCACCTTTGCTATGGTCAAGATTGATATTATTTTAATTGACCAAAACTATGCAGGAAGAACTGGTAGGAATGTCTGCATTTGTTTGCGTACGTCAAGGAAAAAGGCTCTTTCAGTGATGAAAAACATACAAGAAGAGTGAAATACACACGTTTTTCCTAGCTGCCGTACACATTAATAAATGGCGTATTCTCTCTGCTGCTTTTGTTTCAAAAGTAAAAAATCCGAAAAAGCGGAATATTTACAAATGTACACACCTTTCGCCGTCTAAACATTTCGAGGGAGGAAAATTGATGAGGATCTCACAGAATCACATAAAGTTATGTTATTTGATGATGATGAGGAATGTAATAAATAATAAAACGGAACAAAAAATGTAAGAAAATATAAATAAACGTATTAGAGTGGATTGCACCTGGTCGTGTCATTATAACAGTAAAGTTGGCCAAGTCATTTTATTTATTTAAAGTACCACTTTGCATTACAGGATGGTGGTTTAAAAAAAGGTTAAAAATATAGTCAAATGGGTTCTTCATGTGAACGCAGAGAGGTATATTACAAATGTTTGCATGCAATGCAACATAAACCGGCTTAAATAGCCAATTTTTTATACTCTTCATTTTTTTACTCCACTTCTTGCAGTTGTTTTTGGGCATGTTATGTTTATTAACTTGAGAACCTCATAAAAAAGTGAAAATCTCATTATGTTTTTTTTCTTTTTGGAGAGAGAGAGAAAGGCATCACCACTAAAAAAGTAGTGACACGAACAAAACATATTTGTCCTTTTTATTCTTTTAGAGAGAGTTTTTTCTGTACAAATATAATGCTGCATGCCCGTCAGCAAGAAAAAAGGAACACTTCATTTCTCGGGCGAATAAAGTATATTATTAGCAAAGAAAAAAAGTTATGAGTTTTTGGATAATAATTTTTACCCGATTTTTCATTATTTTTATGCAAAGATTAGCAAGAAAAAATCTAATGTGTGTAGTTCAGTTATTGTTAATGGTAAATATTATGTTTCTTCTCAGGGTAAATGCTACCTCTTTGCATGTTCAGAAAGTTGCACGTATACTTGTCGGTATACACGCGTGTGTGTATGTTTATTTATATATGTATATAAAAGCTCAATTGATGGCCAGTAATAAGAGAGGCCATCAAGACGCGAGCTGGTATTGTTTGTGTTTTTCCTTTAATTTTAAGACAAAAGAAGCAATACAATGACGGGAAACATGAGAAGAAAAGCAGTATAAATCTGACTTTTAGAGGAAAAGTTTTCCCTATAAGAAAAATTACATGGAAAATCGTTTGGATTGATTTTTATCATCACATTTACATATTATGTTTTTCTCAATTTTTTTCGGAAAGGCGGGTCATAATATTTGTACCATTGGCCTGGAAAATAAGTTAGCCTTTGGACTGATTTTTTTCTCCTTTTCTCTCTCTCTCTCTCTCTCTACAGCTTTTATCCACCAGTTTGGTTGTTCACTTTTTTATTTGAAATGTGACCTTTTTGTTTAAGCATTTATTGTTGTAGTAGGCCGCGAAAGAAACAGGCTATCGCCAGATCCCGTAGCACCGTACGACATGATCCTGCTGACGACTGGTGTAGTACATGCATATACCGGGAATACGGAAAGGAAACGACTAATTCTTTCATAGAGTTCATAATTGGGAGAAATGACGAAAAATTTTCAATTGGATAACATGTCATACGTCAAAACATGTTATATGAGGGAATTTTTATTACAATTATCTTTATAGGGAGAACGTTACACGGTCATATAATAGGTTCATGTACTCGTTACTTACTATATAATATACCGTTTTATACTTATCAATTTCTTGTACATGCTTGTAAATAATTACGCTTCGTTGGCTCCCCGAAAGGGTGAATGAGCAATTTCATATAAATGTAATGCACCACATATGTGTATATCGACATGTTACAAGTTTTTTTTAAATAAAAAAAGGTAAAGTAAGAATTTCTCGTATCGCTTGCCCCTCTACTCTGTACTTTAGGTATCCACATTATAGTTTTTGTGCACGGTTCGGAAATTCCACATCTCAAGCAATTAATCACCCACACGCTCATATTATTTAAGCATTGCCTAACCTCTCTTTTCCCCATCCAAAAAGCTTAACATTTCCTGTATGTACTTCTCTATTTATTATTATTTTTATTATTTTTATTATACGCTTGCTTTCCCCGTTACAGGAGCATATTGTCGATTGTAGATTTCAGCTAGGAGGAGAAAGCTCAAATGTGCATGAAGAAACCAATAGGGAATAAACAAAATCCTAAATGCCTGCACAACTGATCATGTAGTAATCATGATGAAGATAATGATCATTATCATCATGTCAGTGATTATATAGAGTACAAATGCGTAAATACGAAATACCACTGTAATTCTATATATTATCCAATCGAAACGTCTGAAAATGCTGTGTGTGGTTGATTATGAAAACTATATTCTCTAGCGGTACTTGAGCCACCCATTGGAAATCTGTTTAGGTGTAATTGACAAATTACACTGGGCTGCACTGCAGACTATATATAATCTATCTGCACAGAGGAAGGCAGCTTTCCAAGAAAAAGTTACCTCTTACACACTATACTTGTTCCACACAGAGAGGCAGTTTTTAGCCAGCAAGGACAATTATTCGGGAGTATATGACTGTATGTGTTTTATGATCAGTTTAATTCTAATTCGATGAAAATATCTGTACATGTACACAGAAATACGTATATATATGTGATTGATGTATTTATATTATTGTACTTATTAGGCTTCTGAAAATAATCATGACGAAGAGATGAAGACTAACGAGGATATGTGTGTTTGCTCACCGAGAATAAATTAAGATACGTACGTAGGATTCCTTGTAATTATTTCGTACTTTCGTAGTACAGTTTTTGACTCTTTCATTAGCATTGTCTGTGGAGACTTTGCACGCAATTCGCAATACCACTCTCTATTTTTTTGCATCGTAGGCAAGGATTATTTAGAGTGTGGTAGTGAGGCTTTATATAGTACGGTCTTTCGACTCGTTATCTATCGTCTATCTATGATGGGAGATGCTTAAATTAATGGCGAATAAGCAGTGATTAGACTTTATGTAATTAAGAGAATCAGAATCCCCAATGAATAATATGATAATAAAAAGCAGGGATGATTTCAATTATTATTTGAGGCAAAATTTAGAGCGTCTATGCAGATATATCCACCAGTCTCTTGTTAATTGTAACTTTGGGTGAAATTCGAGATTTATAATTACCACATTGCTGACGATGATACACAGCTGTACACACTTGCAGGGTAGACTTTTTACATTTTTTTTTGTAGCTCAATTCCTAGCAAAAATCAACAGAGTGGAAAAATCCGTGTGGAAGCAGCAAATCATCAGCAAAACCGTGCACGATCAGAGAATGGTTCATTTTATTTTAGGAGATTACCCAAAAATTTTGCTTAAGTTATTTTATATATGTATTTATTTCAATTTGTGGGTGAATTTGTTGTTATTCAAAATATTATTAACGCTCATAGTGCAAACTGGTGCTTAAAAGATACCTATAGATTATACGATTAATCATTCTCAGTGCATACGTGTACGCAGACGTGTATAGCTTCTCTTGTTCGTCTAAACGACCANTTCGTCTAAACGACCACATTATCGTTGAAACATACGATCTTGCGATTACACACGGGAGCGGTCAGTAAATCTATAATTTTACATCAGCTACTTTTAGCTAACACATGCAAAATCTTTTACGTGCTGCTGTGCTATATAGTAAAATGAGGGTGATTATTTACCAAAAGGCAAAACTAAAAAAAATATTTCACCGTTAGCGCAGACCGTAAATAAAAGAATTTGATATGTACATAATTGCCTACTTGTGACCACAAATGCCACTTTTTTCTCCATTTCTCAACATTTATTATTTTTCATATTTTATGCCTTTCATTTTCCTCCGTCGAATTACATATTTAGTAAATCATAATAATACTTGAGGAAATGGCAACTTTTTTCTCCATACATCACACGATTTTTTCATTGGACAGGGTAATAACATTTTTTTGTAGAAAAATTGCGATATTGTCGATGAGGAAGCGCGTGTCTGCGTGTTGCTGTTGTTGTCGTTGTTGCTGCAACCAACATTCTGTGAAACGGATTTTGATTTGGAAAGCAAGGTAAGCTCACACAAAAGCTTGCTGAAACTACAGAACAACTCTCCAGTCCCGAAAAAATGTATATCAATATTTTGTTGCACCAGAGCACAATAACGTGGCTTTCCACATATTTCAATCATACAAGCAAAAACACACATTTACACAACAGTCAAGCTCCGTTGTGCCAAACGTCGTCGTCCGTTATCTAGAAGAGGTGGGAATGTCCATAACAAATCAAAAGATTACAACCGATTTGATGGGAAAGTTGTATGTTTAATGGGTTGCATGAATGAAGGAGCACTGTCTCACAGTCCATTAAAAGTACACCCCCTCTTGGCTCCACACAAAGCCACAAAGCATTCTCAACAAATCGCAAATCAGTACACACAACTAGAGGAGAACAGGCACAGCATATATATCCATAACTCACAATATTTATGCAGGCTTTACAGACTACTTAAATTGTATGTGTGTGTGTGTGTGTATTATTCCCAAACCCCTGGCTCTATTTTATCTATCTTATAATAACTTATAGCAAACAACAGTAGCTGACGACTACACTTACACACAGGGAGAAAACGCCATAAATATTAAAAAATAAAATTAGAACAATGCCGTGTGGTCGGGGTGGTGGAGTGGTCATAATAATGCAACCTACCATCATCATCGTCATCATCATCTCTACAGCAGGGCACGTTATGAGGTTTTCAGAGCAGAAACTCGTTGGAATGGGAATAATTCCATGTATGACGGTTGTGGCGCTTATGATTACTTATCCAAAAATATATTCATCATGAATTGATACTTATCGTAGTGATTGTGTGTGTGTATGTGTATTTTTACCTGAGTCTCGCGATGACGTTTGCCTTTCTAGCCAAAGGAAATCATGTATGCTTTATCATAAAAATGAAATGAAGTTAAACAGTGTTGTATATGAACATTAAATCACGACATATAAAAATTCCCCATCATTATTCCACTTTTGACAGAATTTGTTTGTGAAAAAAACCAATAACGTTTAAATATAATAATAAGGTATGTCATGCACCGACATTTTTATACATGTTGGGTTGTATATATTATTCGTGCTTGTCTTTGTATACGCTATGCCAAAGGCTGTATTTTCTCTCCTTGTAATCAGTAATCACAATCCTTACCTTGTAAACAGCTACAATAATAGGTGAAATTCATGATGTATTAAGTTTTCATTTCTGGTAAAAAGAAAACGAAATATTAGAAAGCCTCAAATCATAGATTATGGATCCAGTTCAAGGCAACCTGCACTATATTATTATATTTCACTAACCACTACGCTAGGCATACACACCCAGGAGAAAATGAATTCATTCTAAACATCAAAATCTCTGGCATCAAGAGAGGGAGAGAGCGGGACGTACTTTCTCCTCGTAAGCGTATTTGGTTATGAAACAGTTTCCCTTTGAATGGACAAGAAAATGCGTTGTGTGAAACATGTCTACTAAAGAAACCGCACGCTAATAAGTAAATGCAGCAGCAGCTGCTGCTGCAGTAATGATTTCGGAGGAACTGTTTGTAATAATTGTATACTCCTGACTATTTATTTGTTTTAAATTAAACCAATTATTAAGTCTATGGTATGTGTCAATAGTATCAGCAATTCCCTTCTAATTAACTCTTCATAATAGACTCTGCTTATTATGCATTTCTCTCTCTCTCTCGCTGTCTATATCTATGTCTATGCGTTTGTATGTATGCATATAGCTCTATGATTATGCAAGTCATCTTGGCAAGTACACAGAAAGCACACACTCACAAGCTCATAATTCTTCCTAATTATCTCACAAACTCTCTTGTCATTTTCACCCTGTTCTTGTGAAAGCGCCACACTGTTTGCGTTGGAATTTTACTGGGGCTCCATTACGTATTTACCTTCTGTTTATGATGAATTTGAGTGATCAGATCATACAACGTTTCCTTTGAACTGGGTATCGGTGTGTACTTTTATGTTTTCAGTAGTAGGTTGTCGTGTGTCAAGTGTACGTGTAGTATGGAGTACCTCGTAGTTATAAAAGTTGTAATAATAACAAGCAAGTGCTTCGGGGTTGGGTTTCACCCGAAATCTGCTCCGTTTTCACAAAATAATACCCTCTGTTAATAATGATGACGATGTATTTGATATGTTGAAAAGAAACCTTTTATGTGATCCGGTAGTTTTAGTAAATACACTCTATTGAGATAAGCTATAATGAATTCTCATAAAATTCTATTCAAGTAATCATTATCACTCCTGACTCTTATGCTCACAATCAAGCACCACACGGTTTATACATATAGCGCCCCACGTTTCACAAAATTCCAAGAGACCCCAAAAAACATTTTTTACCCTTCAAAACCGCACTAAAAGCAATTTTAAAGAATCAACGGCATCATCATTATAACGAGTTATTCAAAACACATAAATATGAAATGGTGCAATAATAAATAGTACAAGTACACATGTGGTTTTATTATCATTATCACCACCATTCAGTCTGCTGGCAGTTGTTGATAAAATGATAAATACGCCAGCACACAAGTACTTTTTCATCATCAGTCAAAGAGGAAACTTCAGGATTATGTGAAAACTGAGAGAGTGAATGGTCATTCAGCCAACAATCCTTCCATTTATACCTTTTTTATCCCCTATACTTGTGTATTTCACATATGATTATTCCTGATTATTTATTATTACTACAGCCCATGCCTCGGTGATAGGACGATGGTAGTGCATAAGTGGTCATAAGCCAGCAGCAGATAAACAATCAGTACAATAAAGAGAAAAAAGAATATTAAAATCGGTAAATAGCTCCAATGTGCAGGGTGAAAAAACAGCTTGACTTGACTCCCTGTTATGTACGAAATGATTAAGTAAGATCCTCGTCTGATGAGATTGCCTCACCAACTTGCTAAAAAATGTGACTCGAGCGAACTTAAATGATATACATTTTGGGTATGCCGTGTGCACGGAAAGAAATCCTGCCTCGTTTTCTTTGTCCTGTTCAAAATGATTCTCTCGACGAAAGAAGAAAAAAATATCCTATAAAAAGCAAAAAATATATGATAAATAATAATATGAGTCTAAAGTAGCCTCTCTCTCTCTCTTTTCGTAGTACAATTCCATATCTCGGACATGAGGAGTCCACTTAATACAAATATTTTACGGGGCTGTCAAGAAAAAGGACTGTTGTGCGTTATATATTCATAAAAAGTTCTCCCTCGGAAAATCCAGTCTATCTCCCTGGTCCACTCTCCGTGTTCACTTCATTTCAATTTGAATAAAAAAAATAATACAATTTTTATGTGTAATGCGAATAAACTATCATCATCGTCATCCTCGTTTGCTCCTTGCTTTCTTTTCTATCAATAAAACACATTTTTTAAACAAGTACATTAAACACATTTTTCTCCTTGAATAAAAAACGAGATCAGCTATTTTATGAACACCAGTAGTTGGAGCAGTGTGGTGGTGGTGGTTCCTAAGTGTGTGGACGGACGAGAGGCAATGAAGTTTGGTGATGGGCCATGGGAGAGGAATTTTTTTGGCTAGCCTGTTGAAAAGGGCGGTGAAGCAGTATAATAGGCCATCACATATTATTATCATCATGCATGATGGCTAATATAATGTGGATATGGGTAATAACTCTCGGAGAAAACGAGTCCCGTCATCGTATCAACTTCTTTATGTGCTCACGATTAAATAAGCAACGCAAAGGAAGAGTGTGTGTGTGAGAGAGAGAGAGAGAGAAGTGGAGAAGCTGTTATGAAAGATGTACAGACCCTATAAAAGTATCTTATATAACAAACGAGACTTTCTATTAGCGACTTTTTCATTTATTTTGACTACTCCTGAAGAACTCTAGTTTTTTTGACCGGTGACGATTAATAGAAGGATGAACACTTTGGCCAATAACATTACTCCAATATCTTTATGGGACCATGCAAGAATGACGGGAGTTTAGCATGTTTGATGTTTTGCCATAAAAACGGCTGTGCAAAGGCCCAATGAAATATCCAGAGAAGCTGCTGTGTGACGATGATGGAGTAGAAGAAAGGCGTTTTTGCCACTTCAAAGTGATACTCTCGAATTTCTACAGAAAATGTTTTATTTATTTTCCATTCGGAAACAACAAAAGAAAAAATACAGGCAGGTCAAACAGGCTTGGCTCGAATAAGTAGTAGTAATATATATGTATGAGTATCTCATCATGAACAAAAACGCATTTTCAAACGCTGGTGCTTCACAATGCCTCTTGCAAAGGGAAACCTACCTCTACACCCCTGACTTCTGAACTTGATTTAATCAAAAGGTTGATCTACAAGCTATCAAGTATACATTCTATCTGTCCGTCATGTTCTTAACCAATCATGACGTAATAAGAAACAACGTCGTGTAAGGTATATAGGCTATTGCTTCGTCATCTTCTCACATGCTGTCATCGCACGTTTCTTGTTCTCAGATACAAAAAAACTAATAGCTGCGTAGCTAATGGAATATGTATACTTCCCTGTGCAGCAAAAAACATTTTATGATTGCTTATTATATTAGTATTCTGGTACATCCGTTTGGCTGTTTTCCGTTACGTTTTTGTTACCGTAGCTAGCTGGGGTGAAGGTAGCACACATTTTTTTATCTCTTTCCATTTTCTGTCAGGAATGGGTACGAAATGAAATGAAACATGAAATGGGATTTCAATAATAACACAGCGGAGTAATTATATGTCAAACTTATTTAAAAATAAACTTGAGCTTAAGAGGGGTAATTTACAACAGGAAGACAGTGCACTGGTCCGAATTAATGAACAAGTATACTACAAAAAATATATATTGTAGTGCATGAGATATATAAACTTGGTAATAGGAAAAATGACTGTATTGATGCAGACAGCTAAATATATACAAAAACGCATGTTTAAATTTTTTGTTAAATTCTGCTTTCTTATCAGGCAGTTGACAGAAAGACAGGAGAGGACACCCTTGTTGGTGTCGTGTCTCGTTTCATTGTGTACACTTGATAGCATGTGGCGTTCCTTTGCTCCATGCTCATTGCACACATATACACCTTCTTCTGTGTTTTTCTGGGCACACCACACCATAATTAAACAACAGATAATTGTCGTAATGCGGGTTTATCACCTCGTTTTAAAAAATATTTTACATGTTCAAGTTGGTAAGCACAGAAGCATTTTTTCCCTTTTGATAAATGCTCCTGATTTTTCACCATTCCCCCACAAATTTATTACAAGAAAAGAGAAACATCACTTATTTGCCTTCCCTTTTTCCTCTCCGGTCCAACGGAGCCACTTCATGCATAAGATGTATGTATATTTTTCTTATTGAATAACATTTATGAAAGTAATGGTGCAAGGAAAACCGAGCATTTTTTGTGGAGATACAAAAAAAATCGGAAGAAGTGTGTTTTATGTCATGAAAAAAATATGGTGGTAGCTTGTACATGTATAATGTATATACTGTCATTCATATAAACTATCCTTTCATCTTCTCTCTCTCTCTCGGTCTTGACTTTAGGGTTGCCCCATGATCACAACTATACACCAACCATACACCATTGTAATATGCTGTTGATAATAATGATGATCATCATCATGATCCACATTAGCATCAAGGCAACCAGCAAGCCGAACCAAAAAGGACAACACCAGCAGAATAGTAAAAAGAAGGCAACAGTGAGAAGAGAAGGAACAACGGCAGCAGAGAAGAATCTCTCATGTTTTGGAACACGACGAAGAAAAGGAGAAGCAACAGCATGGAATCTTTCCCTCACACACACACACACAGAGTAAGAGAGAGAGAGAGAGAGAGAGACCCTAGAAAAAGCGATATCATAACAGAACTTAAAAGAAGAAAAGAAGTTATAGTGGTGGAAGTGTGTCTGTATTCTGCGGAGAGCGAGAAAAGGGAGAGAGAGAGTGTGTGTGTACACACACAAAAAAGCAACATGTTCTCCTCTCGCGACGTTTTCCTTTTCATCTTGATGCTTGTCGCTTCCTTCCTCCTTGAACAAAACAAAAAAGCCAAAGCCACACTACCACCACTATAGCACCACCGGAGCCGCCATCCAAACCAAAACAGTGTGTTTCCTTCTGTCTATCTCCCCATCCAAAAATTGTCGTAAAAGCGTAAAAAGGTTATTGTCTGCATTCTACAGCATAATATGGTTTGTTTGTACACAAAGACTCATCAAAATGTACATAGGTACACGATAATAATGACGTCGACGACAGCGACAACAACGACGGCGATATATAAAACACAATTTACCAATTTCTTAAACTGTTCCATGCTTTCTTCTTTTTACGGCACTCACATACAAGACCTCTCAAAGTATTTTTTGTCCGCATGCATTATCGTTTTTATTACCTATGTGCGTGGTTGTAATGGCAGATTTTTTGTTGTTCTCCATAAAATGAAATGGCTGAAATGTTATGGAAAGCGTATTAAAACACTGTGGTGTAATGCAGTTTTTATATGGAAATGCTAATGCGTCTTAATATAACCTCTTTCTTGTTTTTTACGCAACAGACGAGTAAAAAAACGACAACGCAACCCGGGGCTTTTATAATGACTTGTGATCGGAAGAAGTATAGCAGTAGTAGTAGTAGCTCGATATAAAACGATTATAAAGATAACTGCTTGTTGAAAAAACTAAAAGCTGTACACACACAAGACACACAAGATTAATTGGCTATGCTTATTATAATATTATGTTCCCGTTTTTATTATTATTGTTGTGGGAGATTTCGTAGAAAAAGTTTACAAGATTATTTTCATGTGTGTGTGGTGTGTGTGTGTGTGTGTTAGGTTTTCTTCGCTTTACGAACAAGCAGCACGTCTATTTTTAATCGCAAAAGTTATTACAACTGAAGCATGATCATATAATATATGCTGTCAACCCTTGAGGAATTCCATTGCTAATTAAATCATCCTTTTGCCATGCTACTACACTTCTAGTTTACTACTCTGGCGCTTCATTCTTTCCTCTTGTTGATGTTATTACTGTTATTTTTGTGTGTACCTAGTAGTAGTGCCCAATGATGTAATAATAAGTGTTGTAAATGACGACATTTTTTTTGTACAAGTTGGATGTAGTGCATGCTACTCGGGTTTTTGCATTATATTTTATAATAAAGCGTTCTCAACTAAATGAGCTCATCCCACCCCATTTCTCTGCTTCGCTTATGAAAAATGAAAAAGGATTTTTTGTTACGTGCAACAAATTGGATGCAGCCGCTCGTGTTTTCATTTTTGTCATATGTTATAATAGAGCAAGGGACGAAACTGCCATTTTCATGGATAAATCACACACAACATACATGATGATATACATCTTGAAAAAGTTGAGACGACAAAGACGACGACAACAGGAATATGTGTGTAGATCATTGTAAATTATTTGAGAATATTAGCATAATGGCGTGTGTAGTAGTCAGAGCGTCAGCGTAGTACATATTACTCTTTAATGCGGGTGTATCGCAGAAATGCAGGGTAGAGAAACTGATAATGGGGAATGATAAGAATAGCGGAGAGACGTTAACTATAAAAATCTGATTATTTCGGAACGACCTGCTTTGTTTAGGATATTTTTATCTCTCGATATTATCTCATTTTTGATATGTATGTACAGTGCAAGCAGCAGTCTGTTGGTTTTTTTCCCTCGTGTTCAAAAAAGTCAACTTGGGTATAATAATGTGTGCGCGCTGTCAACCGGCGAGCCTGCCCATGGTGAAACTTAAGAATTGGGAAAAAGAAAAGACAAGGAAAATTAGACAAGAGTTTAGCCCACTTTAATTTTTTACATGATATCTTTTGACTCTTTTCTGTCCCTCTGTGTGTAATTCCCTAATTTTGTTCAACTGTGAAACTTTTGGCAAGCTTGAGCATATTTCGTATTATTATTTTGTCGCTATAATATGTAAAGTATCCGTGTGCTGTGGGGTTTGTATCAATAAGAAAGGAAACTTATTATTATTAAGCTTTACTATGTTCACACAAGCTGTTATAAATAATCGTCGGATTTTCTTTTACCAACAGCAGCAGCAGTGGAGCAATCGGTTAATTCGTGGAAGACAAAATTAAAATGAGGATGATAAGATTTTGTGAGATCCCAAATTAACCCTGCAGCAAAAACCGGTAAGAAAAACAAATACAAACTTTGGGAAACGGACGCGCGCGTTCGAGTGCATTGAAATATTTCAATTTTCTGACGCATCCTTGTAAACTCCCTTTTCTCATTTTCTCTTCTCTGTGAGACTCTCTCTCTCTCATTCCTCCAAAAGATCGAAGACGAGAAATAAATAACATGTTTACATAAAGTCAGGCGTCCTCCTTCTCGTAATTGTAGGGAAACATATATATTCCTTTTCCGAAAAAAAAAGACTGAAGAATATTCAATCTGAAATCGGAGAAGAAGCCAAAAGCCAAATCGTGGAAGCCGCTTTTATCTTCCTGTCCGTTAACTTTGTAACAAGACGATCAAAACGTTGCCGCACACACACCACTCTCTGGTTTGAGTGCAGAAGAGGAAAGACAAGTAGACTTCTAAATGAAGATATACACACACACAAGTAACATTATCCTTACCAACACATGAATATTACCAGGAGCACACACACACACACACACACACACACAAGGAGTCGATGCATACAACACACGACTTTTTCTCTCTAGCGCTCCGAGCCGTTTATCTGCACACCTTATTTTCTTTAGCTTTCCTAGCCATAAGGTTGCTTTGCGTGTTGATGTGTCTGTATCATCATCTCTGGTAGGAAAGTGGCGGAAAGGAAAACGAAAGAGGAGCCAGGAGCAAGGTGGGTGCGTAAACTTTCACTTCTTTGACGGCAGGAAAACGGTAGAACTGCTGTATTTCCCTTTTTCTTGCAATACTCTTACTTTGCAGGAAATCCAGTCTTCACAAAGTTCCATGTAAACGTGTAAGTAACCCCACAAAAGTGTTCGCAGTAGCAGAACAACACACCGCCGCCGGTCATTTGCTTACCTTTCCTTTCGTATTATTCTTTATTAAACAACTGCCAATAACGCTTTTAAACGGGTATAATAATTATTATTATAAGTAATTAGAGTAATATAAATTATAGCATGCCGGGAATGCTGTGCCACACGCTGTGCTACCGGAAGCCAAAATATTAATATTATATCCGAATTTATTTATGTATTTTGAACCGACTTTTCGGCTTTGTTGCAATCATAACTGGAAGTTGTGGACCCCACTGGAAGTGGCATTGTGTTTATAAACAACAGAAATGTTTAATTACAAACGCGTGGTTAGTACTGCAAACTTCAAATTAGAATCAAAATTTATAGTTTAACGAAATCATTTTTATTTTCTTAAACCAATTACTGGATTTGGTATATACGTGCATCGCTAGAGGGAAAGTAGATGCCGTTCGTTTCTTTAATTTGATGGTGCATGTTGTACACTCCCCGGTTCAGAATTGCGCTCCCTCCATAACATTGCGGTTGGTAGTACTCTAAGTAAATTATGTGCTTTCTATTACGATTAAAATCGGAAAGAGCTTGTGACTGCATTTCTTAAAACAATACCTATTAAACATCCTTTTTTCCAACTTACCCACCACCACCCCACCACTGAACTATCCAGGCTTAAAAATCTTCCCACACAGCAGAGGAAAAGGAAGAAAAGAACTGGCATATGATAATAAGCCGGAAATATGCAAAGATGCCAACAAGCCATAACAAAAAGTAACGAGTTGTACTCTGTCGGCGACGAGAGTGTTGCTGTGAAGAAAGCATCAAGACAACGATGATGATGATGCTGCTGATGATGATCGTCATCACTCTGATCATGTTGTTGGTCTTGATGAACAAGGGAAGAGACCAAAGGAAGCCGAAAGAGAAAAGTCCGCCAAGGAAAAGAAAAGACAATCGAAATGGAAAGACGGGAGAAAATGAAGACAAAGCCAAGCAAATGTAGAAGAGGGGTGAGGGTTTAAGTTAAACTGAAAAAGACTAGAAAAGAAGACGACGCGTCAGAAGAAAATAAAATAAGTGTAGATTTTAGTAGGTGATGCCAAAGGAGTTAACGTGTATACAGTATGTATGTATACTTTATCTGTCTCCCTCTCTCTGTGTGTTTAGGTATATGCATAAAAAGACGGTATGATTATGATGATAAAACGAGCTTCTCCTACAATTACAATTACTCACACAGAAAACATAGACAAGAAGACTCACACAGGGAGAAAATGCTTATGCATGGTTTTTGGGAAAATCTGTTGGTCTCTTGGACTCATCATGTTCATATGCATGTGGTTGTTCTAGTTTAGTGAAAAGCCAAGCCAAGGACGGCATCTATAGCAAGTCATGTTGATGGAGGGGTCAAGTCAAGTAGTTAGCTCAAGTTGTAGAAGCATCTTCTCCAGTTCTCTGGAAAGGAGGTACTCCTAGCAGTATTTAAGAGGAACATCCATATCTGCTGCAGAGAAATGTTTAAGCGCGGAACGTAAACGGGGACTACCACTAACAAAACCAAGTTTTGTACACGCAGTGGAACAACTGTGTTGAGTAGCTTGTGAGTAAGCTGAGCAAAAGTAAGTTTTAAGTTAAGTAGGACTGAGTAGCTTTTGGCCTGGCCTTTTACTGGGGTATATATATTCTTAAACTGGGAAGGTTTGTTCCTTCCCGTCATATACTGCCGTTGCCGCGTACATTTTTCCGAAAACAACAAAACAGGAGTGGAGATCGCGAGAGAAAGAGAGAGGGAGACGGGAGAAGGAACACTCTCCATGAATTCTGGCAAACTAAGTTCAGTCGCTTTCTGGGCTCAGATTGTTCAGAGGAGAGAGAGAGAGATGCGTTTAGTGGAGATGATGATTATGTTGCTTTTGCCTCTACAACTTGTGTGATATATAACGGGCTATAAATGTTTATACGGTGGACGACGAGAGCAAATGGTAGAGAAACTGCTGCTCCTGCTGCTGGAGAAGAAGAAAGAGAAATGGAAAGAGAGTCAGAGCAAAGTTGGATATAAATTAGCATTGCTTTGCATCATGTAATCTTATTAATTTACATATTAATCAACGAATTCTGATTACAGCCCGTAGGTAATTTGCATTAATCCAATAATTGGGCACTGCTCGTTAGAAATTAAAATTAAGAGCTTAATTTATTTACGCGTCCGCCCTAAAATTATGCTGAAATCCAATATTATGCTACAACGAAAATAATCCTTTTCATTTTTCCTACTGGGTGCTGCTGCTTCTTCACTGCTACTACTACTCTACCATGTTTTTCCCCTGTTCTCTCTCTCTCTCTCTTTCTCTCTGGTTTCGGCAAGTTGGGTTGTTGAAATTATTATATAACATCATCTATCTTACAGCCTTGTTTCCACTTATTTTCTTCCCAAGAAGTAGAAAGTCTCATCCTATTCTTCTTCAAATTCTTCTTCTTTGTGCAACTTTTCCACTCGCAGCATGTAAATAAGATGAGTTGAAAATCTTAGCAGCCGGAGCAGTATTTATATCGGTGGTGGTGCTACTGGGAAGGAAATCTCCATTTCTTATTTTCACTTTCTATCTCTCTCCTTGACACACTACTCGCTGCTCCCTACTCCTTACCACCCTCTCCTTCTGGTGGACAGCGCGTTTCCTATTCTTTAACTCAACAACACACAACAACATAACAAGCTCAGTTCAAATTAAAATTGGCTTGCAAATCCATGTTTAAGTAGCTTAATATTTAAACTATCTTTCCATCAAGTGTGCACACCAACACATTATCTGCACACGTGAACTTTTTTCCTTTAAGGTTCAAACTTCTACAGTTTTCTAAGACCCTCTCTCTCTCTCTCCGTTCTCACATTTCCCCTTTCAAGCCCCACCAAACAGGAGAAAGGCAGAAACCCAAAACCTAAATTAGATGGCACATCATCACATCAGCAACATTAAAAATTACTAAATTACCCTGAAAACTTGTCTGTTGCCGTAATGTAAAATCCTGCCTAATGTCTAATTATCATTGGAGAAAATGGCGTGATGTGCGTTGTGCGTTTCACAAATAAATTCAAATGCCCATACCTCCAGTAGTAGTAATTACTGAAAATGAAATAGTATTCTCTCTGCACCTGTAATAATAGCTACAGGAAAATTAGCAGAAAAAGTGCTTTCTAAACAATTACAGCAAAAAATACAATTAGAATTACTGACATGATGGTTGACTACTTTACTTTTTTGTTTTTCTCGCCATGCTCGCTTACCTTTAGAGGAGGCAGACCCCACACAATAATAATTATAATGAGAGCTTCCAGGCACAAAAAAGGGAAGCAACTCCGGGAAGGTAGGTATATGCAGATAATATGTAACCCAAGCCATCTTTGTTAGCATACATCCAAATTCACACAGGCGGCAGTAATGTTTGCCACCACGTTCCAAATGAGGAGAATAAGAGGAATACATAATGATAATGACAATAGATGATAATTAGTAGACAGCCGTGCGTTCTCCAATTTCAACTTTCCTCGTGACTACCACCACTACTACTGCACTACAACCTGCGTTGACTAACTGGGTGGTGGTGGGAGAGTGAGAGTATGAGTCACCACCACCCGACCATCATAGCATGGCGTTGGCAAACACATGAAAAAAACTATCGTCGTCATCATCGTTGCTTTATTATTATGAAAATGCACCCTAACAAGGGAAATTCGACGAGGTAGTAGAGCGCTGTGGTGATGTACTTGTACATTTCGTATCTTTCAGAGATGTATGCATAAATTGTAGGTGTAAACGCTTTGCCTCCCTCTGCAAATGGGAGATAGGTGCCCATCCACACCTAACAATAAGTAGGTTTTTCCACATTGTCACAACCTATTATGATAGTAAAGTGATTCTAATTAAAGGCCCAGCTTATAGAGACAAAGTTCAAATAGAACCGGTACCTCAACGTGTGTGTAAGTATTGACAACTTTGGATCGCCAAGCTGAAAACGGGCGAACAAGGAGACAATTTATTTGGCAGGGCATGAATAATAAGGTAAAAGCTAAACTGTTTCTTCATAGGGATGTGATGATGATTTAAGCAAGCAAACCCCTTTAAGCAACGATAGATCATTACTCCTACACCCACCCTGAAGAGTGGTACAACCTGAGTAGAGGCGAGTCGACGATATTTGAAGTGTGTATGTATTTAATATATATGTGGCATGACATCCGCATCCTTCGCTCATTTCACATCACACCTTACCACATATTATCATTAAAATCAACACAGCACCAGAGCCTTTCTTGATTCTACAGGATGTTAAAGCTAAAATAGGGAAAAATTGGTATTGGTCTCTGTAACACACGCTCTCTGCAACACGACAACAACTGCGACGCCAGGACTGCAGAGAGCAAGCCAGAGAGTTAGTCTCCACTCCTGTTATTAAATGTACACAAAAGCGAGAAAGCCGTGTTATTAGGTTTTCCTAGTTAGCTGACTGATTTTCAGGATAAATTAGATACATATTGACGGAAAATAAACAGCAATATAATATAGTCTTTCTAGCAGAACAACTACTACAGCTACTGCTGATGGAGATGATAATAATGACGACAAGGAAGAAGAGGAGGGAAGGGAGAAAGCAAAGTGAGAGAGAGAGAGAGGAAGAACGTCGCTGGTGATAGAAAACTTGACCTGTGTAATTAGTGCGAAGTAAATTAGCTATATATAATTTAGCCTTGATGATGATGGCATCGCTCAAGCTCATGTTGCTCATTTGCTTTTACTACCCTTCTCTCTCTCCCTAGCCCTCTTTCTCTCTCTTTAAATATGCATCCATGAGTTGCGTTAAGGTTGTGTGAGTTGTGTAGATGTGCCTATGCGTGTACTCGTCTTTTACTTCAATCGTAAGTCTTTCCATTTTCACTCCTCTTTTCGACTGATTGTCTGCATGTTATATTAAATACATGCCTGGTTGAATTAATTGATTGCACAATCTTGTCCATGATAATTTTTGTTGCCTCTGTTTCTCTCTGTCCCTCTCTCTCTCT